>AWOL01S0179605.1:0-36570 GCA_000715115.1 Nicotiana otophora
ATGAAGAATTTCATTGGGTGATTCTGCGGTCCATTCTATGACCGCATAACTGGTCTGCGGATCACAGATCTGGCCGCATATTTGTCCAGGCCAGCCTAATTTTTGGAAGTCAATTTCGCGGTCCCTTATGCGGACCACATACATGTTCTGCGGTCCACTCCACAACCGCATAGTTGAGTTCGGAGGGCCTATTTTCTACTTTTATAACCCGACTCCATTTCTTATAAAATGATTTTGGGGTTATTTTGGCCGGGTTAAACACATATTTTAGAGAGAGGGGAGTGCTTTAGAGAGAGAGAAAGTATCCCCAAGTGCATTGATCATCAATCCCTGCCCTAATCTTGAAGATTCAAGAGAATCATTCACTAGACCATCATCCACCCGGGTAAGACCTTGTCCTAAAACCTTCATGCAATTGTTATGGGTTTTAATTAGGTAATGGAGTTGAATATAGGCCATGCATGTGACATTAGGTGGTAGTATGTGGGATTGTTGAACCATTTTGGATAGTTTCTTGTTGAAATTGGTTGAGGGAGGAAGGGATTACCATTGTAGAGCTTTATAGTCAATTTTGCATAATAGGTGTTTGACAAAATTTCCAAGAGAGTTATATCATGAGAATCCTTCTAATTATTATCCGATTTTTCGCTATCTTCCTATAGATTGATATTTCTAGAAGTGTTGGGACGTTGTAGTAACCTAAAGAAAGCTCAAGAAAGGTATGTTGGCTAAACTTCTCTCTTAGAATCGAATTCCATGATGTTCCCGTAAGTTTCAAGTATAGTTGGCCCAGGTTCCTTATTTCCATGTTTCGAGTTATTCCTAATAAAGTCGATTATCCTGAGTAAGCGTTGTGTTGAAAGATGTATATACTCAAACGTGTTCCAATTGCTCTTATCTCATCATGATCTCCTTCGGGATTGTGTTCAAGTATGGTTTAGGTATTAAAATGTTATAACTTCAATTCATGTTTCAAATGCAATTTTATTATGCTTAACTTGGAAAGGAAACCCAATGTGCTTAAAAATCATAGCTCATATATACATATCAAATTTCTATTTCCAAATGCCCTTATTGTTGATAAACTATGACTATGTTTGGAAGTGAAAGAAGTAAGAGTGAGAGATATAGTGCATATGATTTGAATCTATGTTTCAATCGTAAATCACCATGATCTCCTTTGTAAGAGTTTCCAATGTGTTTTTAGTCCTTATTTACCCATGAGTTGAAACTGTGCATTGTCTTTTTAGAGAAGTATTTCACAAAGAAATGGTGTATTACTCGTTTATGATTTTTAACTTGTGTTGCGATTACAAGTCATTTTGCTCCATACTTTGGAAAGAAATCTGTTGTGTTTAAAGCCTTCATTACTAATGAACTTAAGATTATGATTTCCGAAATATTCTATGTGTTTATGTTTATGATGATGATACTTAAAAGTAAGGAAACGAAAGTGTGGAATATAAGATACGACAACCGTGCCTTGAATGAAGAATTATATGAATGGACAAGAGAGCCAATAAAGTAATGATGTTGTGAGTGTTTGAAAGTACTAATGGAGCTATATATGGTATGAAAGGTTGTGAGATGAATGTGTTTGTATTCCTGTTTCCTTCATGTGCAAAACAAAAATGTTTTTGGGAGTATCATTAGCGAGCCGAGGAAGGGTGGGTCGTAACCGCCCACACCCGAAACTACACATGCTGGTGTAGGAGTGGATTGAGATTATTCCCCTTAATTAGGATGATATTGACATGATGATATTATTCCCTTAATTGGGAAGAGATTGATGATAGCTGTGAATTGGAAGTCAACCTACACCACATATGTGGAAGACGGCCTAGCCGATCAAGTGGAGATCGGATGCCATGTCGCGCGCTTGGTGGTTCCTACTCTTGGTATCACATTTTATTTTGTATCACCATGTCAATACACATTGTTCATGGAGAGATGGCCTAACCGATCGGGTGTTATCGGACTCCGTGCTAAAAACACGGTGGTATATCGATGCTAATGATCTCTCAACCAAAAATAATATTATTTTTGTATTTTGAAAATTGTTATGTTTTAACTTGGAATTTGGATATCATTGATTGTTGCTTGCTGCTTCCATGGTTTTCCCCTTCTTATATTGGCATTCTATTTCAAAAGAGGACATTTAGTTTTACATACTAGTACTATTCCATATGTACTAACGTCCCTTTTGCAGGGGGCGCTGCATCTTCAATGGATGAAAGTGGTTTGTCAGCGGGCAGCTTTGGTCCTCGTTAGTAGTTACTCTTTATTCAGCAAGTTTTGGGTGAGCCCTACTCTGTTCCGGGCCTGATTTCATTTGATGTTGTACTTTGTGTTTTGAGGTATAGCCGGGGCCTTATCGCCGACACTTTCATATTACTCTTCTGTTGTACTTAGAGACTCCGTAGACATGAGAGGCTCCGTAGACATGTTGTGGGTGGTGTTCAATATTGGGAAATGAACTATAAGTGTTGGTATGTTGGAAACATGTTTTTTCTCATAAATATGAATTTGTGATATTTTGAAAATTGTAAATGAATATCCGTTGAGTTTTGGAAAAGAATGTGGAGCACTTGACTCTTCTCATATCCATCTCTTATTATTGGTTCTTAAATTGTTCATGGGTAAGGTTGGATAAAAGACATCAAGTAGGCTTGCTTGACCGGGGTATCTCGGTTGAGCGCCGGTCGTGCTCCCCGAGGTCGGGGCATGACTGTTATTAGACCTTATAGGCAGGTCATCTAGGCAGTGCTCAAACCATACTAATTAGCATCCTAGAGTCATATTTTCTAAGTGAAATGGACGCGTTAAAATGTTAATCCTATAGGCATGATCTCTATTAACAAGTAGCACGTAGGGATTCAAGATCTATAGGCATATTTTCTATTGACAAGTAGTACAGAGGAATTTAAGATCTATTGACATGTTTTCTACCCGAGCATGCATGAATTAAGCTATCCCCAAGCCCAATTCACTATTTTCCCATTATTGGTCCCCGGGCTACCATCACGGCACCAACTTCCTTCTTCCTCGAGATTCCTTCGGACTATAAAGCTTTGTTAGTAGCTTTCAAAGCCTCAAAATTGGTTACTAAACCACTCTTCATACCTTCTTCAATCCTTTCTCCTAATTTGATGATGTCAAAAAATTGTGGTTTTCTATGACCAACAATCTCTCATAATATTTCGGGTGTTGAGCTCGTACGAAAAACTTGTTCATCTATTTTTCTTCTAGCGGCGGCCTTACCTTAGCAGCCTCAGATCTCCAACGGGTAGCATACTCGCAGAAAGTTTCCGTGGGTTTCTTCTTGAGGTTTTGAATGTAGAACACAGCTGGAGCATTCTGTGGGTTGAACCTAAACCTGTCCATGAAGTCTGATGCCATACTCACCCAGATGGACCACTTCTTCGGGTTTTGACTGATGTACCATGCCAGGGCATCTCCGGTAGGCCAGTTCTGAACTGCCTCAATCTTCTTTGGATCCACCTTAATGCCCTCAGAAGATACAACCTGACCAAGAAAGGCAACCGAGTCCAACCAGAACTCACACTTTGAAAACTTGGCATATAACTAACGATCCCTCAGAGTCCAAAGTACGATCCGCAAATACTGCTCATGCTCCTCTCGACTGCGGGAGTAAACCAAGATATTTCCTACGAAGACAATCACAAAAGAATCCTAATAGGGCTTGAACACTCGGTTCATCAAATCCATAAATACTATTGGGGCATTAGTCAAGCCAAATGGCATAACTAAGAACTCGTAGTGACCATACCGATTTCGAAAAGCTGTCTTAGGGACATCTGATGCCCTAATCTTCAACTGATGGTAGCCATATCTCAAGTCAATATTCGAAAACACCTTGGCACCTTAAAGATGGTCAAAAAAGGCATCAATCCTCGGCAACGGGTACTTGTTTTTGATAGTGACCTTGTTCAGCTGCCTGTAGTCAATACACATCCTCATAGAGTCGTCCTTCTTCTTCACAAACAACATTGGTTCACCCCAATGCGAGATACTAGGCCTGATGAATCCCCTGTCAAGCAAATCCTGCAACTTCTCCTTCAATTCTTTCAACTCAACTAGGAAATACAGTATAGTGGGGTAGAAATGGGATGAGTGCCCAAAACCAAGTCAATGCAGAAGTCGATATCTCTATCGGGTGGCATGCCCGACAAGTCTGTAAGAAACACCTCTGGGAACTCATGCATAAACAGAATCGAATCCATGGAAGGAACCTTCACACTAGAATCACGGATATAGGCCAAATATGCCAGACACCCCTTCTCGACCATACGACGAGCCTTCACATATGAAATGGCCCTTCTAGTGGAATTATTAGGAGTCCCTCTCCACCCCAATTGAGGCAACCCCGTCATTGCTAAGGTCATAGTCTTGGCATGACAATCCATAATGGCATGATAGGGTGCAAATCAATCCATTCCCAAAATCGCATCATAATCCACCATATCAAGTAATAGATGGTCAAATCTAGTCTCATAGCCCTCGATAGTAACCAAACAAGCACGATAAACCCAGTCTACCAAAATATAATCCCCAACAGGCGTAGACACATAAATAAAAGCACTCAAAGAATTATAAGACATATCCAAATATGAATAAAAATAGGATGACACATATGAATAAGTGGAACCCGGATCAAATAAAAATTATTCATCTCTATGGCAAGCTGGAACAATACATGTGATGACTGCATCAGACGAATCTGCCTCAAGTGTGGCTAGGAAAGCATAGCAATGGGGCAGAGCCCCACCAATATGACCTCCACCTCTCGGGCGACCTCTAACTAGATGGCCTCCACCTCTAACAGTCTGACCACCACCTCTGGCTGCATGAACCTGCCTTTAGCTGGTTGAGCGATTGGTGAAGCAACCAGTGCTAGAATCATGGCATGAGAACCTTATTGTGGCATGCTGCCCTTCAATCTAGGACAATACCTCCTTATATAACCTACATCGCCGTGCTCAAAGCAACCCCATGACTGGCATAACTTCCGAGTCTGAGATGATCCTTGATGACCCAAATGACCACCATAGTAACTCTATTGCGGTGGTGCACTAATAGGAGCTGAAGGTGTGTTGAATTCTAGATGCTTCGGATAAGACCCATAAGAACCACGACTGTGCGAAGCACCGTGTGCTACTTGAAGCGCTGACTAAATCAATCTAGGAGGATGGCCTCTACCAAATGAACCATTGCCTTCAGACGAGGCACCACTGAAACCACCAAAATGACAAGTCCTCTTCTCAGATGCCACCTCTCTGCCCTAAAAATGAATACTCTCGATCCGTCTAGCAATCTCTACAACCCTAGTGAAAGAAATATCATCCTCAGTCTCTCTGGCCATCTATAACTTGATACCATAAGTAAGGGCATCTATAAATATCCTCTCCCTCTCCCTCTCCCTCTCAGTAGGGATCAAGACAATTTGCATGGCGAGATAGGTCTACAAATCCGGTCTGGTCCTACGTAACAGTCATGCTACCATGCTCGAGGCGCTCAAACTAGCTTCGGTAGTCCTCTCTCAGAGTAAAATGAATGAACTTCTCCAAGAATAACTATGAGAATTGATCCCAAGTGAGTGGAGGTGAACTTACTGGTCTACCTAGAACATAGTGCTACCACCACCTTTTGGCAGAACCGTGCACTAAAACATTATGATGTTGACTCTATTGGACTCCACAATACCCTTGTTGCACAACACCTCATGGTAACATTCTAAGAAATAATGTGGGTCCTCAAATAGTGTACCACAAAAATGAATAGGAAATAGCTTGGTGAACTTGTCCAACCTCTTCAGCCCTTCGGAAGACATCGCGGGTCTCTCCCCAAACTGTGTAGCAATAATGAGCTGAGCTGCTCCAACTGCTGGAACGACCGAAGTTTGATATTCATGAGACATATGCTCTAGCGTGTGAGTAGTGGGAGTCTGAGATCCTCCCCTATCCTGAGAGATGGCTGGTGCCATAAGGAGAACACCGGCTTGGGCCACACTCTCCNAAGTTTGATATTCATGAGACATATGCTCTAGCGTGTGAGTAGCGGGAGTCTGAGCTCCTCCCCTATCCTGAGAGATGGCTGGTGCCATAAGGAGAACACCGGCTTGGTCCACACTCTCCATAAGGCCAACCCAGTGTACTAGGGTATCCTGAAGTACTGGGGTGGCGATGAACTCCTCTTTGACCTGAGCTGGTCCAACTAGCACGTCTGGAGCAGGGATCTCCTCCTCCTGCTCGATCTCATGCTCTGCAATTGGTGCTGCTGTGTGAGCTCTAAGATGAGCTCTGCCTACCTCATCCCCGACCCCTACACCTAGTAGTGGCTTCAACATAGGGCTCTGGCTCCTACTCGGATGTGGATGTTGTACGTGTCCTCACCATCTGTGAGAATAAAGTGATTTAAACTTCAGTGATAGAATAAAGTCGCACAATAGAGTAAGAAAGAAGTGAAATTTCCAAAATCCCTATAACCTCTAGAAGATAAGTACAAACATCTCTGTACCTATCCTACAGACTTTACTAAGCTTGCTCATGACTCGTGAGACCTAGGCAACCTAGTTCTCTGATACCAACTTGTCACGACCCGAAATTCTAACTGGGGACCGTGATGACGCCTAACATTCACTTGCTAGGCAATCCGGCGTTATCTAATTCATTAACCATTTTTAATAATTTAAAAGCAGAACAGTAATAATTAATGATTGGTAAAACCTGAAATACTTATGATAGATAAATAGATAATACTGTCTATACTAATCCCGGAAATCCGGAGTCACAAGTACATGGGCATCTAGAATACTATAAACATGGTCCAAATTGAAATACAAATGTCTAAAACTAGAATAACAGTAAAACAAAATTGAAGGGGACTTCAGAGACTACAGATGCCAAGTAGCTCTACCTCAAGTCTTCGGGGCAAGTCGGATCCGAGCGAACTCCTCCACGCATTGCTTGGACCAACACCAAGATCTGCACAAGAAGTGCAGAAGTGTAGTATGACTACAACCGACCCCATGTACTATGTCGGTGTTGAGCCTAACCTCGACGAAGTAGTGACGAGACTATGACAAAACATTCACTATAAACCTGTACGCATAATAATAAAGGAAAGACAGAAATATAGATAAAGTAGTAAACTCATAAGAACGGGACCCGAAGGTCATCTAACAGAGGGTCCCAGAATAACATCATCTCATATCCTCATATCACAGTACCGAGATAAAGCATAACAGCTACAAACAACTACAAGACATCACACTCTGTTGCGGCGCGCAGCCCGATCCCAATATTTATCACAAGATCTGTTGCGTCGTGCAACCCTATCCCAATATCATATCAATATCTATTACGGCATGCCACCCGATCCCATTATCAATTCATTTCAATACTGTTACAGCGCGCAACTCGTTCCCAATATCAATTCATTAGCATGACAACTTAACACGACCAATAACGAAATCTCAACTCAAAAGGTACCAAAACGTACAAAGTACCAAGGTTCTACTAGTGCAACAGATAATAACCAATACCTTGTACTCATAAACCTCGATAAATCATCATTTTAAGAATAGCTAAAGGACTCACATAATCGGAATAACATAATAAAGTGCAACAAGCAATGTAAAGACAATAAAGACAGGTAAAACCATGAGTCAATGAAGGGTATACAATTATACAGGTAGGAAAGGTAAATAGCCCAACCCGCATGCTTTAACCCAAGATAGCACATATACACTCGTCACTTTGCATATATGCCGTCCCCACACATAATTCATGTAACAAATAGAGCAACAAGTCCTAATTCCCTAAAGTCAAAGTTAGATACGACACTTACCTCTTTCCGCAACCAACTCAATAATCAACCACGACCTTTCCTTTCGAACAAGCCTCCAAACCAACTAAATCTAGCCAAATATCATTGAAACAATTCAAAATAAGCTTTTGAAATTACCCACAAGGGAAAAAGGTTCAAATGAATTGAAAAAGTCAACAAAAAGTAACCTTGAGCCCGCTTAGTCAAAATCTGATAACCGCACCAAAATCTGATTACCCATTCACCCCCAGCCTGGTTATGTGAGTTTTTTCAAAATCTGACCTCAATTTGTGGTCTTAATCCCAATTTTATAAATTCTCTAAATTCTACCCCAAACCCCTAATTTCTACCATGAATTTCCTAGATTTGATGTTAAAAACTAATGAAAAGTAATTGAAACTGATTGAAAACTAGTTAAATATGTTTACCAATGAATTTGGGAAGAAACTATTCTTCAAAAATCGCCTCTAGAGTATTTAGGTTTGAAAAATAGTGTAAAATGAGCTAAGTCCCGAATTTTTCCTCTTTTGCCCAGCTGCAAACGTCGCAATTGTGAACTCTTATTTGCAATAGCAAAATCCGCATTTGCGAAACACTGATCGCATTTGCTATTAGTGCCACAATGCATGAGATGTTGCAAAATGCGACTAAATGATTGTATAATGCGAACTGCTAACCCATCGCAAATGCGGCCCTTCCGTCGCATTTGCGAAGACCTCTAGTCCAGACCAGAATCGCAAAAGCGACAGAATTGTCGCAAAAACAAAAACTCAGGATCACATTTGCGAAGAGCACCACCCTCAGTCAACTGTCGCATTTGCGTCCAACTTCATAAAAGTGGGACTCGCAATTGCGAACATGGACTCGCAATTGCAAAACCTCTAATCGGATACCAACAACTGCTGGGCACCATTAGTTCTAAACAATTCCGTAATGCATCCGAAACTCACCCGAGCCCCTCAGGCTCCAAATCGAACATGCACACAAGCACAATAAAATCCTAAAACCTTACTCCCTACCTCAAATCACCAAAATAACATCACATAACAAGAATCAATCATCAAAACTCAAGAATGTTAAACTTAAACTAATTTTCCCTATTTTTCACATAACGCGCCGAATGTACTCGGGTCACCCGGACCTCAACCAAACGTGCGTACAAGTCCAAAAATATCATACAAACCTATTAAAATCTTCAAAACACCGATCCAAGGTTGTTTAACTTTAATGTTGACTGTGGTCAACTTAAGTCTTATTTTAGGCAAACAATCGTGTTTTCTCAAAATTTTACGTAAAAGACTTTCGGAAAACAACACGGACAACACATAAAAATCAAGAAACATCAAATGAAGCTATGAGAGGTCTCAAAACACAAAAATATAGTCTAGTAGTCAAAACAATCTATCAGGTCGTTACATCTTCAAGGTAATTTGAGCCCTTACCCCATCTTTGGTAATGTTGACCAGTTTAAATTAGAGTCATTGCAAATAATTGCCCTAACGCACCTTAATATCATTAAGGGGCGACTCTTCTCTTTTAATACCTTTTTAAAAGAGTTGTCACATGTTGAAACTGTCACGACCCAAATCGCAGGGCCGCGATAGGCACCCAGTGCCTTACTCAATCGAGTACCAATGTAACATATCTTTCTTATCATACCATCATGGGTAAGTGGGCTAGATGGGTTGTCATGTGATAACTAGAATAAAATCATAAGGGAATACTCGACATAGATGACCCAACATGATATACAAACTTATACATGTGACATGCGGGCCTATAAGGTCGACATGATCATCTGTACACTCAAACCATAGGCCGACAAGGCCATACAAGTATCCATATACATGACCTCTCTCTAAAAGCCTCTAAGAATACATAAATATCATAAAGGCCGGGACAGGGCCCCGCTATACCAATCAATACATGTCCAAATCATACTGACCAAATAAGCAACTCCAGAGCAAGTGGAGTGCACCAACACCTCCCGCTGAGTTGATAGCCGACTAGGAGGACTGTCAACCTGTCTATCGGAACCTGCGTGCATGAAATGCAGCGTCCCCAAGAAAAAGGGATGTCAGTACAAATAAAGTACCGAGTATAATAGGCATGAAAAGTAGTATATAAAAGAAATGAAAGAAACATGGAGTAAAGAACTCAACCTGTAAGTCTGAATAGCTCCGTGAATCATGAAAAATTTATACTGTCATGCATATGCGTATATATGTCATATCATGCATAGGTATATGCGTACATAACATCATCAAGCTTCTGAGGGCATCCCATCATATCATCTCATCCTTTGTGGGTGAAATCATCAACGTATACAAGCTGATCAGGTGGTGGTACGTATATAACGCCATAACCTTTCCCCATACCCCATATATATAATATACGTGTATATAAAACCATCTGATCATGGATCAATGTACATGTATAAATGAATACAATGCATAAGAAGTAAGTCAATAAGATCTCTTGGGATGTCATAAGATCAATATGCCTTTGGTTAATATCATGAAATAAACTTTATCAACTTACGTATTTTCTGAGACCCATGAACAGACGATATAATAATAGGACACATGGGGAATTAAGAACATAGACACCCCGAGTACTTCTAAGAATAGAGTCATTTGTGAAAGCTCCGTGTTTGCTCGTTTCGTTTGTATCATATGGATCATGCCAAAAGAAAATAAGGGATAGCCTTAGCATACCTTAACTCCTTTGAGTCCTTAATACCTTCCAAGCAATTCTTCAAACAACTCTACTCAATCTTCCATAACATAAGGAGATTCAAAATCAGTGCTGAGTAAAGCCTAAATCTGCAACTTAAACTAGTAGTCATTTATGTAAATTTGGGCAGCATCTTCCCCGTAACAAGGGCCTCCTACAATACCATATACCAACAACAACAACCAAAGAAATATAATAAGAACAACATCAACAATAGGGGACAAAATATTTCATTAACAAGTCATATCATTCATTTAGCACCATTCGAGCCCATTATCATTCATTCTTGAACTTAGTAATATATATAGTATAATAACCAATACCTTTTAAAGGATTTACAACCTTGTACTCAATTTCAAAGTTACCCGAAATAGCCTAACACAAGATAATATCACTGTGGACAACTTCCAAGTGCTTTATAGCCACTTCTTTTCTAGTTACCAATTTCCTCAACAAGATTGACATGTAAACCAACATAATCATACTAACAATATCAAAGGCAACTTATTTTCCATAATGTCCAGCCACTTAAAGTCCATAAGAGCAACTTTCAAATCAATCCATCAAGAACAACAACATCTCAAGCTAATCCAAGTATTATCTTGTAGTTTATCATCCTAACAACTTAACCAACATACAAGCAAGCTTAAGAACAATTAGTAGGCTGTTATACTCACCTTAGACAGTATAAAAAACTTGAAATTTCAGCCAAACACAGCCCACAATTATCCTCAATGATAACACAACCTCAGAGAGGTTTTGTTCTTCACTAGAACAACTTTTGATGTTGAAATATGGTGTAATCACTTTGGAATCACTTCAAACCCTTATGGTATCTATTTAGGAGGGTTAGGCGGAGTGTAGGTATGAGGTTGGTTCAAAAAGGAGAAATAAAGGTCGTCCAAATCATTTTTAAAGCGAAGTAGGTCGACCACCGCCTAAGTGGGTCCCATTGGGAGCTGCTTGCGCAGTCTCGCGAAAACGTGAATATATCTCTACTCCAATTTCGTATCAATGAAAAACTTAATGAGTTAGAAAACATACTCATAAATATTCAATTTTATATGTGGATAATCCTGTAATTCCAAGTATATTAGGAGAAAAGCTCTGCTACATTTGGCCTAAGTTTCAGCCTATTATGAATGTAACTTGTGATGACCTTCGCCAACGTTTGTTCCAAAACTCACTTGACTTCAAAACGTAACACATGACTATCATAAGATTAAAATAACTCATAATATAACCTCATTATCATGTTAAGAACTATATTCTTACCCCAAAGTGCATGTTATAACATTCCAAACTTATCGACTTTCGAGGAAACTTATTTTTCGTTTAGCTTCTAAGCTTTCCAACCCTCTTGGTACTTGTTATTCACGATCTTAAAAATTTGTAACCTTCAAGATAACATGATTAACTTACTTTATGTACCTTCAAAAATGGTAACATCAATTGTCTTACGACGTACTCTTATGTACGACAACATGGGATGTAACATCATTCCCCCCTTTGGAACATTCGTCCTCGAATGTTGACTGATGTGCTTATCAGTATCATAGCCTATAGATCTTGTGAATACTTTAATTTTGTCCTTGATATCTAAGCAATTGTTCTGTGAATAAATCCATAGGCAAGGGAGTTCCCCCCTTTAGGCCTTTTTCTCACACCACGACTTGTGGTCAGAATTCTTTCAATCTCGTAACTATTGCTACCTTCTATCATGCAGTCTGTACGACTTTGTCCTTGTATGTGCACCTATGAGACTCTTATCTCATTTTTCCTCTAGCTTTTAGCTAATCTCCAGGCCTCACTTTGTGAACATATACAGAACTATGACAAGCTGTCCCTCGGGGCATCTATAGGTTTACTGAAGTTCTTCTCTCGGTACTTTGTCGAACTTACGACCATTGATATAGCTTATTTCATAGCCTCAGTTATCTATGCTTATGGCTTTACTATATCTAGGTAGGTTATACTATATCATAACACGTACTTCAGTTTATTATTACCGAGGTCTGCTACCCAACTCCAAGTTACTCTCTCGCTGCTTATCCTATGTGTATAAATCTAAGTCCTTTAGTTCTTCTTCATTACTGTTCATCTTAAGAATGACGACCTAATCTCATCTCATACTTTGTAACTTTTATCCATCCATTGTTGATTTACCTTAATGTTGATCCATAATCTACCACTGATAACCTAAAACCTCTTACGCAATACATTATTACTAGGTCTCACATCTCATCAGGGAACATCTGAAGTTATTTGCCTGATCCACCTAGGGAAAATACTATACTTCAATAACTATATTTCATAGCAGCCCGATGTCATTCATATTATGGGGGTATTCTAATCCCGTGCAATTCATGAAATACCTTTTCTTTAAATCATTACTCAGTCAAGGGCCTACGCGTCATCTTCTTATCTATCACAATTATACCCTTATTCGACTACTAGGAAAGCATTCCATCTCTTCTAAATGCACCTAGTCTTAGACTCCTCCGAGTTAATTCAAGCTATACTGAGCTTTCTATAACTTACGGAAACCATCAGCTCTATTGTTTTGATGGGCTTAATCCGGAGGACTTACCTATTCTTTTCACCTTCTCACTCATATTTTCTTACTCTTACTCCTATCTACCTAAAACCTTGTCGCTCTACGATACTTTAGCTTGCGACCTACACATATCTATTCATACTACTCGCAACCTTTCTTTAACTTGGTAGCACCATAGATTTCCTTTCGTGCTTTTCAGTTGCCTTTAAACATAAGCAATTACTTTTCCTGGTTGTTCTGCTACTTTTTGTATGAATACTTGGCTTATCTTAGTGGCCACACATACTAGAATTCTATGCAACCATATGATCTCGAATATTACTTTTGATTTTTACTTCCCGTTCATTAGCCACGATATGTGCCACCTTTTTTTTATAGAGTGCATACAATGTTGTAGTGAGATTGTTGTTACAAGATCATTTCCTTTTTGGGTCACTATGCTTAGGTTGAAGCCTTCTTCCTTATTTCCTCAGCTAGTCTTTCATTGTAGTACTTAGGGGAGACCCTCTGACTCTTGTAAAGTTGCGAGCTTATTACATTATACCCAACATAATTTTTCCATGTTCTTACTCGCATATAAATATCCTTAGTTACATACCTCCGTGCCCTTGTGCTCGTAGGATTACTTTTGAGCTACAATTTTTGACTGTCTTCCCAGTAGCACTCTCTTTTATTTCTGTAACACTTAAACAGTACCTTTAACTACCCCAACTTCTGTCACGCCCCAAACTCAGGGAGCGCGACCGGCGCTCGACCAAAAGAACCCGGCCGAGCAAGCCTATTAGACTTCCTTCTACCCAAACTCATCCATAAATAAAGAGGAGATGTATTCCATTAATCTCAATCACTGAAAAGATTTTATTAACAAATTCCTTTTCATTCCCATTAGTAGCTTCATTCATAATTTCAAAAACATTACGAGTTTATAGAATTAATGAAAAACATAATTTTCAAGTACTAATATTTCTAGTTCAATTCCCAACATCAACCATAACCCATAACCTGTCTACGGAGCTTCTAAGTACAATAGAAGAGTAATATGGAAATTCCGACAACAAGGCCCCGGCTATACCTCAAAACGCTGTACATGAGAAACAAAAGATACATGACCCCGAAATGAAGTGGGGCTCACCAAATCAGCTGAAAAGAGTGTACTGCTATCACTGAGTAATGCCGTCTGCTGAAGAAACACCTGCATCTATTAAAGATGCAGCGCCCCCGGCAAAAGGGACGTTAGTACTGTCGAATAGCACTAGTATGTATAGCTAAAAATCCTCTTTCAAAATAAAATGCCCATATAAGAAAAGGCAACACATAGAAACAACAAGTCATAATCAACAATATCCAAACGTTCAGTTAAAACATAATAATTTTCAAAATACGAACTTCATACATAATTTTGGTTGGGAGATCATTAGCACCGATATACCACCATCTTTATTAGCACGGAGTCCGATCACGCCCGATCGGCTAGGCCATCTCCCCACAAACAATGTGGTTTGACATATGATGCGAAAGAAAGTTGTTACCAAGAGTAGTACCACTATATGCGCAATATGGCGTCTGATCTCCACCCGATCAGCTAGTCCTCCTTCCCACATATGCCGTGCGGGTTGACTTTTCCAATCCACAAAGGTTCCAGTTTCATCCCAATTAAGGGGAATAATATCACAATCCACCCCTACACCGGCACGTGTAGTTTCAGGTGTTGGTCTTATGACCCACCCTTCCTCGGTATTGCTAATGATGCTCCCAAAAATAGTTTTGATTTGATTTGCAAACAGAAATATCATAAATACAATTGTACTCACCTCAACATCTTTCACATTGTATGAATTCTCATTAGTATTTCCAGTCATTCATACCGATAATATTTCCTTGGCTCATTAGGCCATTCACAAGATTCTTTACTCCTGGCACAATGGCCGTATTTCATATTCCACACTTTCACCTCTTTCAATTTCAAAGATCACCATCAAGTATCAACATATAGGATATTTTAAAAATCATATACTTCAAATCCATTTGAAATGGAAACTTCAAACACAAATGGTTTCTTCCCAAAGAATGAAGCATACCAACCAACAATAGAAACACACATGAAAAATCATAAACAGTCAATACACCATTTACTCTTGCAATACTCTCCCCCAGAAATGACAATGTACAATTTCAACACATGAGTATATAGAACTCGAATCACACTGGATATATTTATAAATCAAAGCATTAGTTAAAGCAACCACTAATGGGCATGAATTTAGTACAAAAGCTTTTAGACAATTCTATCTTTCGTTGAAACACGACTCAATGCCATAACCTTTTAATACGTAACCCACACATTGAAACTTACAGAAACATTATGGAATTCAATTCCAAGAGAGAAAGTTTAGCCAACATACCTCAATTGCGCTTCTTTAGACTCTACAATTTTTCGGAACCCTTAGCAACCTCAATCTATTTTAGCAATATACAAATTGAACCCAAAATTAGGAAAACGTTCATGGTTCTAGTTCACTTCTTATTTTTCCCACACTCTTTATCACATGCATGCAAGATAAACAACCCTCACACCCATGGACCATCTTATTAATACCCCATTATAGCTATGTTTGAAATTAAGAGCTGGGGTGATGAAGTCTTACCTTTTTGGATGAAGAATTTGGTACTCTACTTGAATATTTCCAAGCTTTGAGTGATGGTTGAAGATTAATTGGTGGGAATTAGGCCCTCCCTCTAGAACCCTCTCTCTCTCACACTAGAAATATGAGAAATGAGCTTCGAAAATGGGCTAAATGGGTGTTTTAACGGAATGGGGGTCGGGTTTTAAATTAAGTAAAATGGGTGCCCGACACAGGTCTGCGGTCGCATATGCGACCACATAATGGTTATGCGGTCCGCAAAGTGACCGCAAAAATGGCCCCCAGGGACCTGAACTTACGGCCCAGGTATGTGACCAGTATGCGGTCCGCATACTCGTTCTGTGATCGCATAATGCACCGCAGAACTCCCTCCGCAAAAACTCAAGAGGGATTATGCGATCAATATGCGGTCTGCATATCGATTATGCGGTCCACATATCGATTATGCGGTCACATAATCGACCGCAAAACAGACCTCAAGTTGGCCAAACTTACTGCTTTACTCTGCGGCCATTATGCTATCCGCAGAGTGATTATGCGGCCGCATAATGGGCCACATAAATACATTCTTCTGCGAAATATTTTCCTCTCAGTCCGTAGGGTACTGTTCGATCCAAAAAGTCCGAATCACGGCTCGTAAGCTCGCCGTGAAGAATTTCTACTAATATAACGCAGGGATCTATCTTTGCACCACCAAACCTCGAGTTTTTGGTTTAAAGTTTTTACGGGTCCTTACAACTTCTCTATGAATATTTCTCAAGGATTACAATGTCATAACTGCGAGACTGAATTCACTATGTTGGGGTTCACTATATTTATCTTGCATGATATGTTGATTTATCTATGACCTCTTGTCTAGCCATAATTAGGCTCTTACTGAATCAACTACACATTACTCATTGGCCCATTCTCATATCTATATTCTACGTAATCTCTCTTAGGTTATTTTCTTTGTCTTAACTTACCTCTCGCATTGGCTCCTTATGTATCAAGTGTCCATTCACACTTATTTATTAATAATATCCTGGCCAAGAACCTTACTGCCTCTCCCCGACATCATTGTTGCATAATGTTCTAGAGTCGTATCATTTCTTTAGGATCTGAATAAATGCAATCTCATTTCTTTCGCCTTTCTACCACATTCTTCCCTTACCATTCCATAGTTAGCTGAACCACTTAACTCTAACTTAATACCATATCACACCATCTTCCCCCCTTTAGGGGAGTACTGGCATTTAATGCTCTGAAGTTTTATATGCAGATGTTTTACCTTTTCGTCTTCGGTGTTTTTCCATATTTTCAATAACCCTTACTCGCCTTGCAGTAGCCCTTATGTACCAGGGATAACTGAATTTCTTGTGCATGAGAGTGACACCTATTGTAACTGCACACTTAGTTCCTTAAGCTTAACTCTGCTCACAGTGCTTGCTTTTAGTGAAGCGTCTTCCTCAATGACCTTTAAAAGTTATTCTTCTGTTGTCCATTCTATTATTGCCAGAACGCGATCTCAGAAATTCTCATTTTTAACTATTATCAAATTTTTCGTTCCCTAATTCATTTCAATTTTATATTGTTTATTAGCCCATACTAATTTCTATTACTCCGGGGGTCTAACTTATCCTTCTGGTAATCATGTTGGAGTTACCGACTCATTTTGAAATAAGGATACGACTTTATGGCTTATACAGTTTTATTGTCTCAAGGCCTGTCACCTCTTATCTTTTCCTTCACTTGACTATAGACTCTGTCATTCTATCATATTTTGATTTTCCATTATCACTCATTTATCACATCTTAATCATAATGCTTCATTTACTCTCTTCTTATTCTCTGGCTTATATTTCTACCTATCACTTTAGTCTGAAAACTTCAACAAAACGTTCTATCACTTTTAGCTCTCCTTGCTTCATCTCACTAGCTCTTCAGGACGCCTAACATTCTCTTTCTTTTTTTTACTAGGGGCGGGAGTCATACTAAGGTAAATATTTATCCCTTTTAGGATTCAAGTGCCAATCTTCTAAATTTTTTCTTGACATTCTAGTATTTCATATCTAAATGTACTATTTTAGAGTGCACCATCAAGGTGTCTCACAAGGAGAACTATTACCACGTTTGCAATATCCTTCGAAAATATCAGCTAATGCTAACAATCCATTCACCATTTTGGGTTACTCTAACCCCAGCTGGATCCTGATATCCCATCCTTCTTTTAAATAATATCTGTTAGCTCTCATAGGGCATAAATGAGATGGGTGTGGCCAATTGTACATACCTCTGTTACTATTGAAGGTAACTCAGAATACTTATATTTCTCTACCCGAATTGTAAAAACTGATAATCTTCATTAACTGGGTACCTCGTACCCTTATTCACCTTGCTTCTTTTACTTATTAAAACTTGTATCCACCTTTTGATTCTCTCGTTGCTCTTTACCATATGGGTGGATAGATATTCATGCCTTAGGGATCCTTATCAAGAAGCTTACACGTCTTAGTACACACATAATAATCTATTGAAGACCTTACATTTACTCATCATAAGTATGATGCAAAATTGAGTTCCTTTAACTCAACTCTTCCACAACCACATTCAATCTCTTACCAATTGTATTTGTGGATGTAGGCATCATTGTATTATGAATAAAGTAGAATTTAGGAGTTTGCATTCTTACAATTGAGCTCTACCACACGATCTAGAGTAAGAAGAAAGAGTGACAGTCCTAAATGCCCTGTAGCCTCCTTCTTATAAGTATGGTGCACAACATACCCATAAATAAGACTCTACTAGACACGGCTTGTAGACTCCCTAAGATAGAACTGCTCTGATACCAAGTTTGTCACGACCCAAACCGTAGGGCCGTGACGGGCACCCGGTGCCTTACCTAACCGAGTACCAATGTAACATATCTTTCTTATCATACCATTATGGGTAAGTGGGCCAGAAGGGCCGTCATGAGATAACCAGAATAAAACATAAGGGAATACTTGACATAGGACGACCCAACATGATATACAAACTTATACATGTGACATACGGGCCTATAAGACTGACATGATCATTTGTACACTCAAACCATAGGCCCACAAGGCCATAAAAGTATCCATATACATGACCTCTATCTACAAGCCTCTAAGAGTACATAAACAACATAAAGGTCAGGACAAGGCTCCGCCATACCAATCAATACATGTCCAAATCGTACTGACCAAATAGGCAACTCCAGAACAAGTGGAGTGCACCAACACCTTCCACTGAGCTGATAGCCGACTAGGAGGACTGTCAACCTGTCTATTGGGACCTATGGGTATGAAACACAGAATCCCCAGGCAAAAGGGACGTTGGTACAAATAAAGTACTGAATATATAAGGCATGAAAAGCAGTATATAAAAGACATGAAAGAAACATGGAGTAAAGAACTCAACTTGTAAGTCTGAATAGCTCTGTGAATCATGAAAAATTTATAATGCCATGCATATGCATATAAATGTCATATTATTCATAGGTATATGCGTACATAATATCATCAAACCTCCGAGGGCATCCCATCATATCATCTCGGCCTCTGCGGGTGAAATCATCAACGTATACCAGCTGATCAGGTGGTGGTGCGTATATAACGCCATAACCTTTCCCCATACCCCATATATATAATATACGCGTATAGAAAACCATCTGGTCATGGGTCAATGTACATGTACAAATGAATACAATGCATAAGAAGTAAGTCAATAAGATCTCTTGGGATGTCATAAGATCAATATGCCTTCGGTTAGTATCATGAAATAAACTTTATCAACTTACATATTTTCTGAGACCCATGAACATACGATATAATAATAGGACACATGGGGAATCAAGAACATAGGCACCCCAAGTACTTCTAAGAATAGAGTCATTTGTGAAAGTTCCGCGTTTGCTCGTTTCGTTTGTATCATATGGATCATGCCAAAAGGAAAGAAGGGATAGCCTTAACATACCTTAACTCCTTTGAGTCCTTAATACCTTCCAAGCAATTCTTCAAACAACTCTACTCAATTTTTCATAACATAAGGAGATTCAAAATCAGTGCTGAGTAAAGCCTTTAAACTAGTAGCTCATTTATGTAAATTTGGGCAGCATATCCCCTGTAACATGGGCCTCCTCCAATACCATATACGAACAACAATAACCAGAGCAATACAATAAGAATAACATCAACAATAGGGTACAAATTATTTCATTAACAAGTCATCAACATATCACGACGAGCGACAAGCTCGGATTGAATCCCTTTAGCACCCTTCAACCCCATTATCATTCATTCTTGAACTTAGTAATATATCTAGTATAATAACCAATACCTTTTAAAGGATGTACAACCTTGTACTCAATTTCAAAGTTACCCGAAATAGCCTAATACAAGACAATATCACCGTGGATAACTTCCAAGTGCTTTATAGCTATTTCTTTTCTAGTTAGCAATTTCCTCAACAAGATTGGCATGTAAACCAACATAATCATACTAACAACATCACAGCCAACTTATGTTCCATAATTTCCAGTCACTTAAAGTCCATAAGAGCAACTTTCAAATCAATCCATCAAGAACAACAACATCGCAAGCTAATCCAAGTATTATCATGTAGTTTATCATCCTAACAACTTAACCAACATACAAGAAATCTTAAGAACAATTAGTATGCTGTTATACTCACCTTATCCAGTAGAAACAACTTGAAATTTCAGCCAAACACAGCCCACAATTATCCTCAATGACAACACAACCTCAGATAGGTTTTGTTCTTCACTAGAACTAACTTTTGATATTGAAATATGGTGTAATCACTTCAAACCCTTATGGTATCTGTTTAGGAGGGTTAGGAGGAGTGTAGGGACGAGGTTGGACCGAAAAATGAGAAATAAAGGTCGTTCGAATTGTTTGTAAAGTGAAGTAGGTCGGGTCTCATTGGGAGCTGCTTGCGCAGTCTCGCGAAAACGTGAATATCTCTCTACTTCGATGTTGTATAGATGAATGGTTAATGTGTTAGAAACTAGACTCATAGATTTTCAATTTGATATGTGAAGCATCCTGTATTTCCAAGTATATTAGTAGAACATCTCTGCTACATTTGACCTAATTTTCAGCACATTATGAATGTAACTTGTGGTGACCTTTGCCAAATTTTGTTCCACAACTCTCTTGACTTCAAAACGTAATACACGACTATCATAAAACTAAAATAACTCATAACATTACCTCCTCATCATGTTAAGAACTCTAGTCTCACCCCAAAGTGCATGTTATAACATTCCAAACTTATCGACTTTCGACGAAACTTGTTTTTCGTTTATCTTCTAAGCTTTCCAACCCTCTTTGTACTTGTTATTCATGATCTTAAAGATTTTTAACCTCCAAGGTAACATGATTAACTTACTTTATGTACTTTCAAAAATTGTCACATTTATGAGCTTACGTCAATTGTCTTACGATGTACTCTTACGTACGAAAATATGGGGTGTAACTAAAACCCTCTTTTGTGAGAAAATAGGCGCGATAGGGAGGACCCGATAGTAACTATGCTTTGAGGGGCCGCCAATGTTCTGAGGTTTCTCCAGATGTCGTCACATGTATACTATTTGTCCAATCACATGATGTGTATGCTCTTATAGATCATGGTTCAACATTATCGTATGTCACTCATTATGTTGCTATGGAATTCAGGATAGAACCAGAATAACTTCGTGAGCTGTTCTCTGTATCTACTCATGTTGGTGAGTCTATTGTGGCCACGTGTGTTTATATGGATTGTATTGTCCCAATGCATGGTCGAGACACCACAGCCAATCTCATTGAATTGGTGATGGTGGATTTTGATGTGATAATGGGGATGTACTAGCTTTACTCATGTTTTACCAAACTTGATTGTCGAACCAGAAACCGTCATATTCGAGTTCCCAGATGATCCAGTCATTGAATGGAAGGGAGATGATGTTGTGCCAAAGGGTATATTTATTTCTTACCTTAAGGCATCAAAGATGATCAGCAAGGGATGTATCTACCATTTGTCGAGTCACGAACACCGATGTTGAGACATCGACACTTCAGTCCATACCAGTTGTGAATGAATTTCTAGAGGTCTTTCCCGATGAGCTTCCTGGAGTCCCACCAAACAGAGAGATTGACTTCGGTATCAATGCATTTCCTGGTACACAACATATATCAATTCCACCATACAGAATGGCTCCGGCATATTGAAGGCTTTGAAAGAGCAGTTGAAAAACTTGCTAGAGAAGGGTTTCATCCGGCTGAGTGTGTGCCCGATCCTCTTTGTAAGGAAGAAGGATGGGTCATTGAGGATGTATATCGATTATCGACAGCTCAACAAGGACACAATCAAGAATAAGTACCCGTTTCCAAGGATAGATGACCTGTTTGATCAGCTACATAGTGCCAAGTACTTCTCCAAGATTGATTTGAGATTGGTATATCACCAATTGAAGATAAGGGAGTAGGATATTCCGAAAATAGATTTTGGGACCAGGTATGGCACTTTGTATTTTTGGTAATGTCTTTTGGGCTAACGAATGCAACAACAACTTTCATGGATCTTTTGAATCGAGTCTACCAAGCCTTTCCTCAACTCTTTTGTAATAGTGTTCATTGACGACATCCTTGTATATTCACGAAGTTGAGAGAACCATGCTGATCATCTTATGGCGGTTTTACAAACTCTGTGTCAGCACTTGTTTTATACGAAGTTTTCAAAATGTGAGTTTGGCTCGAGTCCGTCACTTTCTTGGGTCGTGTTGTCTCCAATGAGGTGAATAAGGTTTATCCTCAGAAGATTGTCGCTTTGAAGAATTCACCCGGACTTACAACTCCGACACAAATTTGCATTTCTTGGGCTTAGCCTGATATTACAGGAGGTTTATGGAGGGGTTTTCTTCTCTTGCCTCTCCATTGATAAAATTGACGCAAAAGGCAGCTAAATTCCAATGGTCAGATGCTTGTGAAAGGAGCTTCCAAGAGTTGAAGTCAAGGGAGACCACAACACCGGTGTTGACCTTACCGAAATGTACATATGAGTTCGTTGTGTATTATGATGGTTCAAGACTCGGACTCGGGTGTGTACTAATGCAACACGACAAGGTGATCGCTTATGCCTCTGGGCAACTCAAGAACCATAAGAAGAATTATCCAATACATGACTTGGAACTTGTGGTGGTGGTGTTCACATTGATGTTTTGACGTCATTATTTGTATGGGGTCCATGTAGACATATTCACGCAACACAAGAGTCTTCAATATATCTTGAAGCAGATGAAGTTGAATCTACGACAAATGAGATGGCTTGAGTTACTCAAAGACTACGACATTGACATTCTCTACCGTCCGGGAAAAGATAATGTTGTGACAGATGCTCTTAGCTGGAAATCTATGGGTAGTCTGGTGCACTTGGAGGAATACCAAAGGACGATGGCCAAAGAAGTTTAGCGGTTGGCTAGTTTGGAGTCTCACTTGCGGACTTTAGCATGATTGTGCAAAATAGGGACGAGTCATCACTCATAGTAGAAGTCAAGGAGAAAGAACATGATGATTTAGTTTTGGTGAAATTGAAGGAGGGGATTCATTAACACAAGACCATGGCTTTTTATCTTGGCATGAATGATGGTATACTAAGATACCACGTGCGATTGTGTGTTCCAAATGTAGATGGTCTCCGAGGGAGAATATGATTGAGGCTCACAATTCCAAGTATTCTGTGCACCTAGTCTCTACAAAGATGTACCATGATCTCAAGGAAGTCTACTGGTGGAATGACATGAAAAGGGATGAAGCGGACTTTATGGCTAGTTGCCCGAATTGCCAGCAAATGAAAGTCGAGCACCAGCAAGTGGGAGATGATCAATATGGACTTTGTGGTAGGTCTACCTTGCACGCCTTGTAAGTTTGACTCGATTTGGGTGACTGTGGATCGACTCACAAAATCAGCATACTTTTTTCCTATTAAGGATATCGACACAGCAAAATATTATGCTTAATTGTACATCAAGGCAATAGTCAGATTGCACGGCACTCTAGTTTCCCTCATATCTGATCGAGGGGTGCAGTTCACCGCTAACGTTTGGCAAAACTTTCAGCAAGGTTTGGTTCTCAAGTAAATATTAGTACAACTTTCCATCCACAGACCGACATGCAAGCAGAGCGGACTATACAAACACTTGATGATATGCTGCGTGCATGTCTTTTGGACTTTAAAGGTAGCTGGGATGATCATTTGCCACTCATAGGATTTGCCTATAACAACAACTATCATGCAAGCATTCAGATGGCACCGTTCAAAGCACTATATGGTAGGAGATGTAGATCTCCCATTAGTTGGTTTAAAGTATGATAAGCATAATTGATAGGGCCAGACCTCGTGCGGCTATGGAGAAGGTCAAAATCATCAAGGAGCGGATGAAATCCACTCAGAGTCACCAGAAGTCCTCTTTGGATGTGCATCGCTTACATTTGGAAATCAAAGAGGATGATTGGATATTCTTGAAAGTTTCCCCCATGAAGGGAATAATGCGTTTGGGAAGAAAGGGAAATTGAGTAAGGTATATTGGACCATAAAGAATCTTGTAGAGGGTTGGTCAAGTGGCTTATAGGTTCTAGTTACCTCCAATGATGTCCCTAGTGAACCCGGTGTTTCATGTGTCCGTGTTGAAGAAGGTGGTTGGAGATTCGTCGCTCATCGTCCCGGTGGAGGCTATTGAAATTAATGAAGAATTGACTTATGAGGAGATTCCGGTTGCCATCCTTGATACAAAAGTTCAAAAGTTGACGAATAAAGAGATTGCCTCCATCAAAGTGCTATTGCGAAACCAACAAGTTGAAGATGCACCTGGGAGGCCGAGGAACTATAAAGAGGCAATATCCCCACTTGTTTATATAACATGATGGTTATGTTTAAAAGAATGACAGAAGTTTACATTCTATGAGTTATGTTCAAACTGGTACAGTTTATGCTAAGATGCCGCTTGTTGGCAATGAAATGTGTTTTCATGTTTATGATATGTCGTTGAGTGATGAATATGTTGTTAGGATTAGTTTCTGGGGCTCTTTGACAGGTGGATAGGCTCAAATACAGAGGAAACTCTACTGAAATTTTTGGAAATTTGGAGAGTTAGCCAAAGTTGGAACTTTGGTGTGTGAATGAAGAGTTAAGTCATAATGGGTGTCTATGGGAATTTTCTAACCCGACCTTATTTTAATAAAAAGGCTTAAGGGGTTATTTTTGAGGGAAAACCAGATTTGTTTGAGAAGGGGATACACTCTAGAGAGAGAAGGAGAGAGCTCTAACACTTCTACTCCTCGATTTCTTGCTCATCTTGGAGATTCAAGAAAGATATTACAGGGTCTTCAACTAACCAGGTAAGATTTCGCCCCTAAGATTTCATGCAAAGTCTTATAATGGATTTGAGTTGAAATTTTATTATGTTGGGGCTTATGGGATGGTGATTGGAAGACATAAGCTCTCAAACTTGAATGTGGGTGTGCTTGTGAAGGCTAAGAAGTATGATTCTTTAGTTTGGAGTAGACGGTTGGGCATGCTTGTACCAATATGGCTTGTTGGGTGTTGTAGGACTATTGTAGATTGATTATTTGCTTGGGAATTGGTTGTCGGTGAAGGAATTCCATTACCAAACCTTGTAGTCAATTTCACATATTAGGTATTTGGCAAAATGTCTAAAAGACCTATATCATGAAAATCCTCCTAATAATGGTTCAATTGAACTATGTTAATGTAGATTGAAATTTGCTAAGAGTAGCGGAACACCGTAGTGATCCTAAGGAAAGCTTAATCAAAGTATGTTGGATAAACTCCTTCTAAAGAATCAGATTCCATGAATTCATTATTAGCACCAAGCATGGTTTATACAAGCTCTTATTCCTATTGTTCAGAATTGCTTCCAATGGTTGATTTATCCAATTACTTATGTACTCAAGTCATGTTCCAATTGCCCCTACCATATTATGCTCCCCTTTGGGAAAATGTTCTAAGTATGATTGTTCTATCAAATGCTTATGATTTAAATTTATGTTTCAACTGCAAATTACTATGCTCCCCTTTTGGAAGTAATTCAATGTGTTTAAGGCTCTCATTAATCATGTATTTTAAAGCTATGATTATCCAATGTATTGCATATCATGGATGTTTTATGATGACTCATGGAAAGTGAAAGTATGAAATATGAAGTGCGACCATTAGTGGCTAATGATAATGATGATGTATGTCCCAAGGGAAAAATGGAAAGAAAAGGTTTTTTATGAAGTGTTTTATGTTCAATGTTTTTGGGAGTATCGTTAGGTCACCAAGGAAGGGTGGGTTATAAGGCCCTTGCCCGAAACTACACGTGCCGATGTAGGAGATGATTGAGGGATATATTCTCTTTGTATTATGTTGATATTATTTCCTTTAGATTGGGATAGAATTGATTGCTAGCAAAGACCATGTCAACCCACACGGCATTGTGGTGAAACGGCCTATCCGATCAGGCAGAGATCGGATGCTATGCACGCATATGGTGGTTTTGCATTTCGATGTCAACCTATATATATTGGGGTGAGACGGCCTAGACGATCGGGCTGAGATTGGACTCCATGCCACGTGCATGGTGGTCTGTCGGTAACTTAGTGCTATACTTGTTTTGTTTGCATGTCTTAACATGGCATTTACATTACTCTTGATTTACTCCCTACTTCAATGATTATCACTCCTTATGTTGGCTTTCCAGTCCATGTGAGGGTACTTTGCTTACATACTAGTACTATTCCATATGTACTAATGCCCCTTTTGCCGGGGATGCTGCATCTTTAATGGATGCAGGTGGTATCTCAGTGAGGGACATTTATCCTTGATAGCAACATACCCTCCACTCAGCGGATTCTTTTGATACCTATTCTACATCAGGGCCCATATGTTGTATTGCTTTCTTGTATATTACTTTTGAGGTATAGCCGAGGCCTTGTCACAGGTACATTCATAATACTCTCATGTTACACAGTGCGTTGGGGAGTTGGAGAAATTTTTTGGAAGTACAAGGGCATTTTTGCGGTCCATTCTACGGTCGCAGAATTGATATGCGGATCGCAGATCCGTCGTAGATTTAAGCAGAAACTTGGGGAAAATTTTTGGACCCTTATGCGGTCCATTATGCGGCCGCATAATCATTATGCGGGCAGCATAACCCATCACAGACCCAACATGAAATTTTTCGGAGGGGGAGTTCTACGGCGCATTATGCAACCGCAGAATTGGTCTGCGAATAGAAGACCGACTGCAGAACGAGGCAGAATTGCCCAGTTCCGGAGGTCTATTATGCGGTCCATTTTGCGGACCGCAGAAGCATTATGCGGTTGCATATGCGATCACAGATCTGTATCAGGGCTTCATTTTTCTAATTGTTTTTACCCGACCCTATTTTGATTAAAAGTACTTGGGGTTCATTTTGAGAGAGAAATATGATATTTTAGAAAGAAGGGAGAGTGTTCTAGAGAGAGAGAAGGAGACCCTAGGCTAATTGTTCAACAATTCTTGCTCAAGACTTGGAGAATATACAAGTAAAACTTACAAGGTCTTCATATAAGAGGTAAGGTTCTAACCCTAGTCTTCAATTTCGAGTTTAGGTAGAGATGGGTAATTGGGAATATGATTCTTAAGTATGAGAGTTGTTCATTTTACATGCATGTACCACCAAGGGTAGTGGGAAGATTATTAAGCTCTTTTGGGTAAACTTTGGGTAGAGGGATGAAAGAATCCACCATAGGAGGACCTTGAAACCTTAATGCACACCTAGTGTTTGATAAAATGCTCAAGTGAGCTGGAACTATGAACTCTCTCCTAATTTGTGTTCAATTTTGCTATATATCTAAATAGATCGACGAGGCTAAGAATTTCGGAATATTGTAGTAATTTAAAAAGCTCGAGGCGAGGTATGTTGGTTAAACTTCTCTCTTAGAATTGAATTCCCACGATGATCTTGTAAGTCCCGAGTTGTCCATTATGAATTGACGTTTCTGAATAAGTTTGGTGTCAGATGATGTATATATATGAATATGTTCAAAATATGTTCCGAAATATTCTTATCATGTTATGTTATTCTTCGGGAGCATGTTCAAAGAATGAATATGTATTAAAATGTTGTGACTTCAAGTCAAGTCCAAATGAAAGTGATCATATCAAATTGTGTAAGAAATCACATGTGCCTAAGAGCCTAAATTGCTCAAATGTGTGCTTAAAGTCTTGAATAGAAATGTTTGTTGTTGACAATCCCGTGTTAATGTTTGAAAGTGGAATAGTGAGCATGAATTATGAAGTACGACCAACGTGCCAAGAATGATATTGCGTATGGCCAATGATGCTAATAAAATGAATGACATGTAAAATAATATGAATTGAGTGGTAAATACTTTTAATAATAAATGCCTTGGGAGTATCGTTTAGCCACCGAGGAAGGGTAGGTCGGAATAACCTAACTCCGAAACTACACGTGCCGGTGTAGGAGTGATTGAGGGGTAAATCCCCGTGTTAATGTGATGAGACTGTTTCCCCTTATATGGGATAAGATTGGTGTGTTGAGATGTTTCCCCTTAAATGGGATAAGATTATTGCTAGCGAACTGTGATGTGATGTCGACCCACACGACATTGTGGTGAGATGGTTTAGCCGATCGGGCTAAGATCGGACGCCATGCCGTGTACATGGTGGTATTGTGAGTGTATGTATCTGGGTGAGACGGCTTAGCTAGTCGGGATGAGATTGGACTCCATGTTAACACACGGCGGTGTATCGTTCTTTCAGATCTCCCAACTTAAATTAATGAAACTTACTTGAAATTTACCTTTACCCTAACTTGACACCTTGATACTGGATGAGTCTCTTATTGATTTCATGCTTTATTCTCTGTTTACTGTTACTCGTTCTATTGAGAGGGTCTTTAGTTTTACATACTAGTACTATTCCATATGTACTAATGTCCCTTTTTACCGGGGGCACTGCATCTTTAATGGATGTAGGTGGTTCCATAGCAGGTGGTATTAATCAGTGATAGCATCTCACCCTCTCCTCAGCTGACTTGGTGACCCCCACTTCATTTCGGAGTCATGTATCTCTTATTCCATATACATAGTGTTTGTAGGTATAGTCGGGGCCTTGTTGCCGGCATTGCCGTAGCACTCTTTTGTTTCTGTTAGAGGCTCCGTAGACATAGTATGGGTTGTATCCTGTTTTGGGAAGGTTGAACTAAACTTGTTGTAATTGTATCATCTGTCCCACTTTAACTACGAATGTATAGTTTATTGTTTTGGGAACTTGTTAATGACATAACTAATGGAAATGAACTGTTGTTATTCACATGACCTTTTGCTGTCTAATTAACGAAATGAATTCTTCTCTTTATTCATGGGTGAGTTGGGTAGAAGGTGTTGTACAGGCTTGCTCGGCCGGGGGTATCTCGGTTGAGCACCGGTCGCACTCCCCAAGGTCGGGGCGTGACACGCCTCTTGTTATTTATTCTTAAATTAATCATGGGAAATGTTTGGTAGTAAGCACTAAGTAGGCTTTCTTGACTGAAGTAAATCGGACTACCTCAAACTCCTCGCCAGTTCGACTCGATTTGGGTGATTGTGGATCGACTCACAAAATCAGCATACTTCTTACCTGTTAAGGCTACCGACACAGCATAACAATATGCTCAGTTACACTCAGGCTGCATGACACTCCGGTTTCTATTATCTCATATCAAGGACCACAATTCAAGGCTAATTTTTGGAAGAAATTTCAGCATGGTTTGGGTATTTAAGTGAATCTTAGTACAACCTTCCATCCACAGACCGATGGGCATGCAGAGCGGACTATTCCGACGCTTGAGGATATGTTGCGTGCTTGTGTTCTTGACTTCAAGGGTAGCTGTGATGATCATTTGCCACTCATAGAATTTGCCTAAAACAACAGTTACCATGCTAGCATTCAGATGGAACCGTTCGAGGCTCTATATGGTAAGAGATGTAGATATCCTATAGGGTGGTTCGAGATTGGGGAAGCGGAGTTGATAGGGCTACACCTCGTGCATCAGGCTATGGAGAAGGTTAAGATCATTAAGGAATAGTTGAAAACTGCTCAGAGTCATCAGAAATTCTATTCGGATGTGCGTCATAGGCATTTGAAGTTCAAAGAGGATGATTGGGTATTTTGAAGGTTTCCCCGATGAAGGGTATAATGCGGTTTAGGACGAAGGGAAAATTGAGTCCCACATATGTCGGGCCGTATAGAATCATTCAGAGGATTGGTCAGGTGGCTTACAGGCTTGAACTACCTCCGGAGATGTCTTTAGTGCACCCGGTGTTTCATGTATCCATGTTGAAGATGGTGGTTGGATACCCATTGCTTATTATTCCGGTTGAGACTATTGAGGTTAATGAATAATTGATTTATGAAGAGATCCCAGTTGCCATTCTTGATAGGCAAGTCTGAAAGCTTAGAAACAAAGAGATTGCCTCCGTGAAAGTGTTATGGCGAAATCAACATGTTGAAGAGGCCACCTGGGAGGCCAAGGAAGAGATTAAGAAGAAGTACCCTCATTTGTTTGAATAACTATGTAGTTGTGTTCTATGAAAATGTTAAGATCTTACTTTATATGTATTATGTTACACGTGGATGCTCCTTTGTGGTAATATAATGCCTATGAGATCGCTGTTGGTGTTGTTTTCATTCTACGTTACATCGTCATGTTATGTATATGTTGTTAGGATTGGTTTATGGGATTCTCTAACGGGTGGATATGCCCAGTTACATGGGAGACTCTGGCAAAACTTTTGAAAATTTAGGGAGTTAGTCAAAATTTGGAACTGCTGGTGGGTGAAATAAGAGTTGAGTCATATTGGATGCTGATAGTGGATTTTGACCCTCATTCGAGGACGAATGCTCCTAAGCGGGGGAGGATGTAAGGCCTAGTAAAATTTTACCTAGAACCTAGGGTTTCGTGGTGCCGAGGTAGGCTAATGTGTTTGAGCATTGTAGAACATGGCGTTTCTGCGGTCCATTATGCGTTGGGGAGTTGGAGGAAAATATTGTTGCAAACCATGGCGTTCTTGCGGTCCATTATGTGACCGCAGAACTACTCCGCGGACCGCAGATCCGATGCGGAGTGGTGCAGAAAAATGGCCAATTTTTGGAGGTCGTTTTGTGGTCAACTATGCGACCGCATAACAATTTTGCGGGCCGCACATCCATCGCAGAACCAACATGAGAAAATTCTAGAGGGAGATTCTGCGGTGCGTTATGCGATCGCATAACTGTTCTGCGGGCCACAGAACGGCCGTATACTTGACCAGGCCTGCCCAATTTTGGGACCATTTTTGCGGTCCCCTTTACAGACCGCATATTCGTTTTGCGGTCCGGTCTGCGATTGCAGACCCAGTTTTGTAGGATTAAGTTTGGGAAAATTTTACCCGACCCCATTTTTATAAAACGACCTTGTGGTTTATTTTAGAAGGTTCCATTTGATGTTTTAGAGAGAGGGGAGTGCTCTAGAGAGAGAGGAGGAATCCGTAAGTACTTTGTTCATCAATCCTTGCTCAAGTCTTGGAGAATTCACAAGGAAAACTTGCAAAAATGTCTACTAAAGAGGTAAGGTTCTAGCCCTAGCTTTCTATTTCGAATTTTGGGACAGAAGATGGGTAAGTGGGAGTGTGATTCTTAGGAATGAGAGTTGTTCTTGTGCATGCATGTACCAATAAGGATGGTGGGGAGTTCATCTAACTAATATGGGTAAGCTCTTGGTGTTGGATTGGTTGTGGGGTGAAGGAGACCTTGTAGTTAAATTTGCACACATAGTGTTTGATGAAGTGCTTAAGTGAGCTGAACCCATGAACTTCTTCCTAATTATGGTTCAATTTTTTCGTCTCTCTAATAGATTGAAGTCACTAGGATTTCCGGAACGTAGTAGTAAATTAAGGAAAGCTCAAGCGAGGTATGTTGGCTAAACTTCTCTTGTAAAATGGAATTCCATGATATTCTCTTAAGTCTCAAGTGTGATTGCCCCATGTTCTTATTCCTCACGTTCCGAGTTATTCCTAATAAATTCGATTATTCCAAATAAGCATTGTGTCGGAAATTATATGCTCAAAATGTGTTACAATTTCTCCTATCACATTGTGCTCTCCTTCGGGAATGTGTTCAAGTATGGTTTGTGTATTAAAATGCTATGACTTCAAATCGTGTTTCAATTGAAAGTTATTATGCACAAAATGTGAAAGAAAACTCAATGTCCTTAAGACTCATGTTGCTCATATACATATTTAAAATCTTGGTTCCAAATTCTCTTGTTGTCGATAATCTATGATGATGCTTGAAAGTGAAAGAAGTGAATGTGAGATATAAAATGTGGCCATCGTGCCAAGAATGAGAATTTCACTTGTGGCCAATAGTGCCCATGAAATTAAGAGGACGTGTGTTAGACTATGAATTGAACCGTAAATCCTTTGTATACTAAATGTTTTGGGAGTATTGTTAGTCACCGAGGAAGGGTGGGTTGAAATGACCTAGCCCCGAAACTACACGTACCGGTGTAGTAGTGGTTGAGGGGTAAAATCCCCGTATTAATGTGATGAGATTGTTCCCCTTAAATGGAATGAGATTTATGTGTTGAGATAATTCCCCTTCATTGGGATGAGATTATTTCTAGCGGAAAGTGATGTCGACCCACACAACATTGTGGTGAGACGACTTAGCCGATCGAGCTAAGAGCAGACGCCATGCCACGCACATGGTAGTGTTGTGATTGGATGTCTTTGGTGAGACGGCTTAGCCGATCGGGCCATGGTCAGACTCCATGCTAAAAACAAGGTGGTATATCGACACTAAAAATCTCCCAACCAAAAATATTGAAATTTACCTGAAAACTTATCTTTCTCCTAAATTAATGCTTTTATATTGTTTGAGGCTTTCATTGATCCTATGTTGTTTCTCCTTGTACTGTTAATCGATTCTTTGAGAGGGTGTTTAGTATTACATACTAGTACTATTCCATGTGTATTAATATCCCTTTTGCCGAGGGTGCTGCATCTTTAATGGATGCAGGTGATTCCACAGTAGGCGGCATCGATCAGTGATAGTGGTACACCCCCTTCTCAGTTGACTTTGTGAACCCCACTTCATATCGGGGTATTGTATCTTTTGTTCTTTATGTATAGAGTTTTGAGTTATTGCCGGGGCCTTGTTGCCGGCACCATCACATTACTCTTTTGTATCCATTAGAGGCTCCATAGACATAGTGTGTGTTGTATCTTGGTTTTGGGAAAGTCAGACTAAAGATGTTGTATTTATATCACATGTTTCCACTTCTAAATTATGAATGTGTAATGCAATATTTTGGGAAATCTTGAATGACGTTATAATGGTAATGGAATTGGTATTGTTTATGTAACCTCCTCATTGTCTAATTAATGGAATACATCTTCACTCTATTCATGGGTAAGGTCGGGTAGAAAGCATCTAGCAGACTTGCTTGACCGAGTTATCACGGTTGAGCGTTAGTCGTGCTCCCCGAGCTCGAGGAATGACACTTCTTCGATTTGCCAATCCCGAGCTAATTTTCCCCAAGGTTATCCAAACATGATTCATCTTCTAAAAGAGTTGCAAGACCATGGGCAAGCCATTGCCGCATTGACAACAACTATGACCTAACTTGCTAAGGCCCAACTTAATCAAGTACAAGATCCTAAGCAAGTTCATGCTATGGAGGGCATAAATGTTTTGGTCAACAAGAAGAGGACCAAAGGGTCCACAATTTCATTCTCGAGTGGAGACTTATGCAAAAGATGATGGTAGCTCTGATCAAGATGATTCCTATCAAGAGAAAGAAGAAGAGGTACAATTTATAAACAATTACCAAGGGCAAAGGAGCAATTTCCAAGGCTCCAATCAAAATCAGTGGTGCTATCAAAATAACCAAGGCAATTGGGGTTCTAACAATCAAGGAATTGGCACAACAACAACAACCAAGGAAATTGGGGAGGCAATAATCAAGGAAATTAGGGAAATAATAAAAATCATGGAAATCGAGGATCGGGTTTTCAAAGGAACCCAATGTACCAACAACCTAGCAACCCAACTCATTATCCTTCCCATGGTTCAAGTTCTTCAAACAATGAAATTGGCCGTATTGAGAACATGTTCAAGCAAATTATGGAGAAGAATGTAGATTCGGATGCCCAACTTGCCTTACATACCACATCAATCCGTAATCTCGAAGTTCAAATGGAGAAAATATCTCAATCTCTTAATACTCGTCCTAAGGGTGCACTACCAAGTGATAGGGTAGTAAACCCATAGGGTGGTAACAACACGGGGAATGCTATGGCAGTTATTACAAGAAGTGGAAGAAGCGGGAATGCACCCACCTAAAATGAAAGGCGACTTGTGGATGATGATGTCATGACCCAAACTGGAGGGCCATGACTGGCACCCGGGCCATACCTGTCGAGCACCAACGTACATTTTCTAACCTTTCTTATTATCTATAAGGGACGACGAGATCAACATAAATGGTAGACATGAATTATGAACAACCAACAATGACAGATAATGACATGAACATACATAACATGGGCTGACAAGACTGTCATGAAGCTATATAAAAGGTACGAGCTGACAAGCTGCCATGAGAGACTATACAACAAAAATCAGCCGACAAGGCAATCCAACTTCTACATGAGTCACGCCTGTCTATGATCCTCTAAAGGTACATAAGTGCTGCAACATTGCTGGAAGAGGGCCCCGACATACCCATAATGTCTATAACAAAAGTGCACACCAAGATCACGACAAGTTTGGAGAAGGGATCTCACCAACAACTGCTGAACTGGGAAGCCTATTATGGTGGGGGAGATGTGTCTACCTGTCTACTAGGACCTGCAGCACAACATGCAACATCCACAAATAAAAGGGACGTCAGTACGAATAAAGTGCCGATCATGTAAGGCAGGAAAGTATAAATAAGAACAGTAATGTAAGCAGGGATACAGAATATACAACCTGTAACATCTGAGTGCCTCTAAGGGAGACTGACATGAAATGCACGAATATATATATATTCGTGCATCATCATCATCATAATGTACCCGGCCGTAATAAGCTCGGTAAAAGCGTACCCGGCCATCATAAGGCTCGGTAGAATCGTACCCAGCCACATGGAGCTCGGTAAAACCCAACTGATCAGTGGTTGCACAGTAGGTGCTATACCCGGCCGACTATAGTGCGACTCGGTAGATTAAAATAGGTACATATATATAATACATGCTAGACTCATTGGAATCACATTCTGAACCTTTCGGAGTGACGTAAGGTCGGTAACCTCCGTACACATTATTAGAACTAAGTCTTCATCATGGATCTTATAAGAATCAGGAAGTACCAACAACATTTGTAACATAAGAATAAGAGAAGTAACATCAACATCAATCATTCCATAAGAAGGGAAACAATGTAAGTACTGCTAGCTTCTAAGAGTGGAGTATCTTTGGAAGCTCGTTCATTACATTATGTACAATCGGAGTCGTGCAAAAGAAAGAAAGGGATAGCCTCACATACCTTCTATATACCGGCCAACCTCAAGCTATGCAAATGTCACGACACCTTAGTCTACAATAAGAGAAATGATAATATCGTTATCGTTTAAGCATCGTAACTATTATATATCGACTGCAACCTATTTTACGATGAAACATATAGCACCTCCCCTATTTATATGACTTCCCAAAATTTAAAACAATCACCAAACAACATCAGTAATAATCATATTAAGCTTCCCAAAATAGTCCACCAACCAACAACATTACTAACAAGCCTTTCGATAGATATCTCATAAGTTCTAGCTTTAACGACTTAGCTGCAACTTGGATAATCTTAAATAGATGTAGAGTAATAGGTTACTTATCTTTAAACAGATATAACAAATCCAATTTGACCTTAATTCACCACGAAATATCCTTCCAATGCTGCCACAAGAACAAGGAAGCGAAACTAGCAATCAATTCAGGTTTTTCGGCACTAGAATCTCTTTAGAAATCTTAAAATCACCTAGGGTTGATATTAAAAACTTGAGAGAGTATTTTACAGAACTTAAACCACTTAAAACAACCTCCCACACGAGCTGGAACCACACAAAAATCAGCAACAACAAGAAGAACAAGAAACTTACTAGCGCCACGGGATTCCCGACACTTGATTTGTGTTATTTTCCCTTTGTTTGGGTCTTGGATCATGAGAGAACCTTGAGAGAGAGTTTTTACGTGTCTAGGGTCTGAATAGAGTGAAAAATAATGAGTTAAAACGGTCTTAAGGCGTCTCATATATATCAATATATCTCAACCGCCTATGTGGGTCCCATAAAGAGCTGCTTGCGTAGTCTCGCGAAAACGCGAATATCTCTCTACTCCGATGTCGTATCGACAAATAGTTTAATGACTTGGAAACTAGACTCATAGATATTCAATTTTGTTGGTATATTACCCTGTAATTTTAAGTAAATTGGGATAAAATATTAGTAACATTTGACCTTAAATTTTAAGTAAAGTTATGAACGTAAGTTGCGACAACTTTTGTCGACTTTTGTTTCATAACTCGTTTGACTTCAAGACTTATGATACAAATATTATATGATTCAAATACCTTAAAACACGACCTCCTGAGAATATTAAGCACCTCTAGTTTTACCCGAAAATATGGGTTACAACATCCTTGATTTGTTTAACTTCT
>AWOL01S0179659.1:0-11031 GCA_000715115.1 Nicotiana otophora
AAGCATGAGGAACAAATGGAGGCCTATTTCGAAATAGAGATGAATGCAAGACTTCACTCAAGTTCACACATGAGATGCTCCAGTCAAAGTTATAACTGTACAAATAAGATTGAGTTTCAAACATCATGGAATCAAGTCAATAACATCATTAAGAAATTCAGGACAATGGAGACTTTATACCAAGTATGTTTGGTTCAGCTGTACAGATTGAGAGTGATAATCTAAATATGATGAAGTTATGTTCAACTTACTGACATAATAAAATACGTACAAGAATAGTTCCAGGAGTTCATTAAAGTTAACCTAGTTACCTAAGATACCATTTTATGCAATGAGGCTCACAAATGTGATCAACAGTTATATAAAGATACAAAGACTTTCACAGTAATATCTCCAAGACTACTTCAGAATTAACAAACTCTCATGTAAAGAAAGAACATAATTTAAACATTTAAATTGACATACTTCAACTAAGTAAAACCTTGCGATTAGACTGTTCTAGTCAAAATCATCAAAGACACAACCTCAAGTACCGAACAAAAGACTACACTAAACAAAATTAGTGTGGTAGACATGAAGGCCACTGCAGAATATTAAAGAAATCTGAAGTCTGAACAAATATGGGAAACTATTAAGGCATATTAAGGAGCTTAATTGTATAGGATGTTTGATTCAAAATAATAGTCATCAAAGTTACATAATAGTCAATTAATATTTATTCGAGACACATAATATCAAAGCATAATTGTCGATCACAAATCAGTAACAATTCATTGTGAGCGAGAAAAAAAAGTCATAAACTGATTACAAACATCATAAACAAAAACAGTCAATAGAAAGACATCAATGTATTCATAGTTTTGAATAAAATAATCGAATGAGAAGGGGTCGAAGTATATTGATCTCCTTTTGAGCAACAAACCAAACAAAGGTTTTGCTTAGCCGTATAGGAACCAAAAATTCAAACTTTGAGCAGTGAAAGAACTCGAAAACAAAAGAGAACTAGAAGTCAGTGATAAAACTAAACTTTGAAATCTCAGAGTTGTTTTTTTGTGTGTTCGTATTAGGTCTTAGCTCTTGTTAGGTGAAGCATTAAAAGCCTTATTTATAGTGGCATTCAATGCCGTAGGTTCAACAGATTCAAATTAGATAGTGGAATATGATGGAGAGTTGATTATGTGAGCACGACTGAGTGTAAACTAGAGACGAACGGAGGGAAAATAGTGAAATAATTTACCTGAGAGGAGGAAGCAACCGTTGAAGGCACAGAACCATCGGACAAACCCTAAAACTTAGAGGTCACTGCGTCAGCCCTCTGGGTAAAGAATCCTCATGATGAATCTTCTGAAAAAACTCCATGCATTCTCCGATTTGACAGAGCATAAGAAGATTTGAGGGATTTGAAGTTGCATCTTTAAGCTAGGGTTCCAGATTTGAGGGATTTGAAATTAAGTGATGAAATGGGGAAGATATCGACAGGATTTGCAGTTGGGGAAGACAAAAGGCATGATTTGGGTCAAGATTTTTGACCTTGCACAAATTTGTGCAAGGTTTTGAAGACTAATGTAGTAGCAGGCTAGAGAGAACAGAGAAGAAAGGGGAAAGAAGAGGCAACCGGTCTCTGATGAAATGATTTAGGGTTAGGGGCTTCTTTGGGGTTAAAAATGCGCGATTGAATTTGGACCGTTGGATCATTTGATCAACGGCCCTGATATTTAAGGAGATAAAGATTTTAGAAAATGCTTAAATTACTAAAATAGGCGACCGTTGGATCTCTCTTATCGGTCGGTTGAGATTAAGTCTTAAAAGATTAAAGAACAAAAGAAAAAGGGAGATTAAATGTGGACCGTTGATGAAATATATCAACGGTCCATATCAACTGTGATTTCTTTGTGAGTGAGTAAGATAGGTGACGTGGCGTGATTTCATTGGTTTGGGAAAGAGGCCATGGATTGCCAAGTTGGAAGGGAATGAGGTTGTTTGGACTGGCTATTTTTCGGATTGGGCTTGTCAATTGAGGCAAAATGAATTTAAGAGATAGCCAATTTGCATTTAATAGAGAATTGCAATTATAGCCTTTAGCCAATTTTAATCCATTTCGAAATTAAATTACATAAAATTAATTAATTTTAATATATACTTATAATTATCATATACACTACTAGTTATTGTAAAGTAATGAATTATAAATTTACTCTATTTTTCAAACTGTAATATTAGTTTTGAATCATTGAAATGATAAAACAATTAACTAAAATCGAAAAAATAACTAATTAAACTAATTGCAAGACCTATATAATATATATAAGGCTATTTTACTAATCGTAAAATAGTAAATATGATATACTTAAAATTATAATTATAAAATTGATTTATTTATAAAAATAGGTGTTATTGATAAAAAAAAATATATTTAAATATTCATTGTAAATTATTATGTATAAATAAATTAATTTAAAAAGGGAGGGTCAAAATTGGTCGTCAACATTTACAACATAATAACTAACAGCGCACTTCCTTTTCTTCAAGTACCCCCCTTTATAAATGTTTCTCAACACCTAATCTTTGCTTTTAATTAATTTTCCTCTTCTTTCACTTTTATTATAACGACCCGACCGGTCGTTTCGAGCTCTAGTGCGTTGTTCGGAGGTTTGAGGCCTTGAGTAGCTTCACTTCATGTTCTATGACTTGTACGTGTGGTCGGAATTGCATTTCGGGAAGTTCGGAGTTGATTTGGAAAGAAAATTCTAAATTCGGAAGCATTTCAGTGCTTATTATGGAAGGTTGTCATTCTGAAGGTTTTAGAATTTTATAAATTTGGTTTAAAGTGGATTTTATTGTTATCGATGTCTGTTTGAGGTTCCGAGCCTTGGAATAGGCTCGTATCGCGATTTGTGACTTGCACGCAAAGTCTGGCGTCATTTTGAAATGTTTAAGTATGAATCAGATGCGTTCGTCGAAGTTTGAAGTTTGAAAATTGAAAGAAAGGTTTTGGATGTCGATTCGTAATTTTTATGTTGTTTGACGTGATTCGAGTCTTCGACTAAGTTCGTATCATGTTTTGGGATGTGTTGGTATATTTGGACGGGGTCCTGGGGGCCACAGGTTTGATTCGGATCAAAATCGGAGCAAGCTTTTGGCCTTAAACAATTTCCGGTGGCAGCACACCTGGTGTAACCGCACCTGCGAGGTTTTGGCCACAAGTGCGGAGCCACAGAAGAGGCCAAGAGGGTCGCAAAAGAGGTTTTGGATGAGCTGGGCAGCGGCCGTAGGTTCGAGACTATTTCTGCATCTGCGATGGCGCAGATGCGGCTTCCTGGAGTGCAGAAGCGGAGTGGAGCACAAAAGCGGAGTGGAGCGCAGAAGCAAGGAAGATTTGTTGCACCTGCGTTGTTGTAGAAGCGGGACCTTGTCCACAAGTGCGAAGGGACGGCCTACAGTGCTTTCCATAAGAGCGGATGTGTGGCCGCAGAAGCGACATCGCAAAAGCGACCATTCGCTTCGCAGATGCGAAAATCGCCTGGGCAGAATGTATAAGTCAGCCAAATCAGGTTTTGGCTCATTTCACCTCTTTTCTCTCATTGGAGTCGGCCTTGGGGGCGATTTTGGAGTGCCATTTTTGTCATCCTTCATGAGGTAAGTGATTCCCACCGTTGTGAGTTAAATACATATTGCGAGGGCTACGTACGCACGAGGTGACGAGAGTCTGTACATAGCAAGGTTTATGTTATGTCCGGGTAGACACAGGTTCCCGCCATGCTATAACTGTATTATTTGAGTTGTCCCTCGTCTATTAAATTACTTTATTTTATGTTACGACTTGATTCTAGACTTGCGTAGAGAGATAGACTTGCTATTGTAGAGATTTGACGGGCTTCATGATTAGCCGCGGAATATTGTACTACTTTTACGAATTTCTCCCACGTTATTTTTATCGAAAGGTTTTCCTTAAAATTCATAACTCACACGTTTATTTTTGAGTGGGGTCAAGGACTCGTTAAAGCTTCTGATTCTAATGGGATCATCCCATTCGCCTTGATAGGATTATGTACCACACTCTCATGGGAGCGGGTCATTCGCCTCGGCAGTATAATAGATGCATCTATGGTTCGTGTTGTTTGACCCTTTGTAGTGCACACATTATGATGGGATAGGGGTGTACGCCTCGGCATTTCTATAAAATACCCTTATGGAATCGTGCGTAATACTTGACAAGAAGCCAGTGTATCTGTGAGTTTTCCTGTTTGAATTGTGACGAACTATCTGGTGAGGTCCATTATATATATATGCTCCGGTTGAGGAGGTAACTGCTAATTGAGAGCTTGTGTTTATTGTCGAGAGGAGGATTGTACCACATATTTATACTTCTTTATTTCATTTACTTACTGTGCCTCACATCTGTTTACTTCTTACTGTACATGATTTATTGGACCACTAGTAAGTGTCGATGTCGACCACTCGTAACTACTTCTCTAGGGTTAGGCTAGATACTTACTAGGTATGCATTGATTTACGTACTCATGCTGCACTTGCTGCACTTATTGTGGGTGTATATATATATCTGGTGGTCTTTTGGGCGCAAAGGTGCGGCTATCGCGGGGATTTTACCGTGAGATGCATTCCATGTTACGATCCGCAGCCTGCAGAGTCTCCATCAGAGTTATTTATATTCTTCTGTCTAATTTGTATTCCATACATATGTTGCATTTTATTATATTTCCTAGTTGATGTTCATGCACTTGTAACACCGGATTTTGGGGGTCCTTAGTGATCGTTCATTATTGTAGTTCACATAAATATTATCATTTTGCCCTTTAAATTCTATTTCATACTATTTAATTAATGGATATTATGATTTCAAAAGTAATAAAATGAGTAATCAAATTGATCAATTACCGTTGGCTTTGCCTGACGGCAGCGTTAGGCGCTATCACGACCTATAGTGGATTTTGGGTCGTGACAGTGTGGTATCAGATCTCTAGCTTCACTTGGGTCTCATGAATCATGAGCAAGTCTAGTAGAGTCTTGCGGATCGGTAGAGAGATGTATGTACTTATCTTCGATAGGCTACAGGGCTGTTAGGATCACTTCCCTTCTTTATTCCTCATCGTGCAGTTTGATTCCTTATCATGCAGTTTAATTCCTTTGAGGCTTATGCCTTTGTTTCATTCCTACTCAATCTTATGCAACGTGGAGCGCTTGGTATTAATTGGGCATTGAGGAGTTGTAAATGATACCGCAAATGAGGTGCAAGATATTTTCCCTGCGTGTTTGAGTGGGCTATTATCGTCACCTTGTGGGAGGATGTTCTGTCATTTCAGCTCAGTATCTGTATTTCCTATGGTTTTGAGGCTACACACAGATTGATATAATGTTCATACGTTGTTATCTCACAGTGTTGGTGTAATGGTAGGGTGCTTGTTTATATACCGAGGCAGTGAACGACTAGAAGGAGGATTTCTCAATGCATGATTTAGGGGTTCGACATTTAAATCCAGCGGAGGAAGACAATCAGTCTATGGATATTTAGGCTTTGGTTGATGGAGAAGCGAGACTTGATATTTTCGAGTGTGGTGGAATCCTCAATTGCGACGTGGAGTCTTCAACCTTGTTTGAACGCATTAAGGTTCGTCGGTGTTATAGTCTTCTTCGATTTACCTCCGGGTCGGGGTGTTGTGAAGTGGTGCCTAAGAAGCAGTTGTCAAATATAGCGGAGTATAGCGGTTTCAGAATCAAATTGGTATTTCTAATGTTGATGGCTCAAGAAAGATGATCTTCTAGGAGGTTTAGAGTCGGTAGTAATTCATTAGTTCAGGTGCTACATGTATGGATTTGATTTGCAGCAACATTTGGGCAGCAAATTATGAGGAAGGACATGGCGGGAAGTATCTCGCGGTGGTTGAATTACTAGTAGCTCAAGTATGAAAAGCAAAGGTAGAGAAGTTGCTTAAAGGAGATGGTTTAACCGAAGTGAGAGTGGCAAAGTAGCATATGGATTCAGTGGTAGGATAGCCACATGCCTTAAGAAACGTTTAGAGCGATTTGGGGAATCGTGGTGGGAAGTGACTAGGTCCACAGATTTTTATTTAATATGGAGGCTACCGTACTGAGGAAGATTGAATATGGCCGAGAGCAGTTTGCTTGAAATGAAGAAGGGTATGAAAACGTGATTATAAATTTAGGATGCAATATGACTTCGAATTTGGAGCGTATTGTCAGACTTTCAGTCGATGTCAATAGGGAATGAACAGATTTGTACAACTGGTGGACGAGTATGGGCTCAGGAGGGTCTACTGAATTCGTAGTAGTGGTACCCAGTGCAGTGTTGTTAGAAGATGTCGGTATGGAATCCCACAGGTGGGTTATCTCCTGTGAACAAGTTAGCAGTTGCGTGATTTTGATGAGGTTTCTACAAAGAGTTCTACTTATTACCCAACAGAAGGTCGAGTATGCGATTGTGGCTGATAATTCGAAATGTTTCATGAAAAGTTTAACAAAAGACTTCGAGAAATTTGGCGGTTAACGGTGCGAGATCATAGTAATAGAGAATGAGGAATCATTGTGGGCTCCACATTATATGATGATAGCTTAAAGCTAAGTGAGGGAGCCAACCGTCTACGATTGGATCGCTTGGTTGTATGCTTGTGCGGTTTCTGGTTGTCAGTGCATTGATGTATTATTTATGACTAAGAAAAGAGAACATCATGGGTAATTCGAGCAAGGAACTTGATAGGTGTGTGCTATATTTTGCCTTATCGATTCAGGTGCAGGTTTTGGGAAGACTCAGAGTTTATGCTTCTTATGGATGTGATGTACAAGGAAAGGAATTCGCCCGGTTGCTTCTTTGGGGGTGTTCATGTGCTAGCAGAGCATCAAATTTTGATTATATTCGGGACCAGGTTAGAGTGGGTGACTCATTATAGTTATTTTAATGGGTTCAAGGATATAGGCGTGGTGTCTAAGAATTTCGAGTTTGTTGTATGGCTGAATACCGGGATTTTTACAACAGAGTGTGAAGAATACTTGGGGAATTTATCTATGCTATCATCGGGTCTGCGGAGTAGTAATGGAGGAATGGGAGAAATAGCTTCAGATTAGCGGAAGGTCTTTCAAAATGGGTGTACCATATTGAGATAATATTGTGCGCATAGGGAGAGTATGAGATGGTTCATGAGTATCGAGACAATGTGGTCTCGTGATTCGGGTTACTTGGGACAAGCGCTGGTCAAGTTTGCAATGTTTTAAATGGAGCTATTATTATTTCAAAGGCAAGTCAAGAGTAAATTGGAAGAAGTTGGGTCAGTTAGTAATGGTTTGAACTAGCGTGATTATGGCAATAATCATTTCCTTCGGTATGTAAGCTATAGATATGATTCGTGGTTGTACGTGCGGGCTTGACTGCCACCGTAAATTGATCAATTTGGAGGTATTTGATTATAATGGCCTTGTTATGTGTAGATGGATCCCGAAAGAGTTATGGCGGTTTAGACCACAACTTGAGATTTGTATTTTTTTGCGGTTATGGGAATTCAGTTGTGTGTTGCCATCGTTCCTCTGAAATGTGTTAAGTGAAAGAGGTTCTAGATGGTGAAGTGTTTATTCTATTGGTGGTTCAGGAATTATGATGAAATTCTAGTACTCTCGCATAGCGGCATGATAGGTGCAGTGGGCGGCATGGGAATGGAAAGTGGAGAATCAAGATCGCGGTTCGGTGTTGGTAAGAATGTCACGAGCCCAGACGGGCAGGGAAGAATTCAGATGTTCCGAATAGGCTGGCATTATCTTAGTGTCGCCTGAGAGTGGTGTTCTATGAAAGAGGCATTGTGTATTGATTTGTGAATTGTGGTGTGCTTTACAGAATTAGTACGGTTGGTGGTATGGATATGCGGACTTTGCTACCTGGGCGGAAGGTCATGTGAGCGTACCCCACGGGAGATTTGTATAAGTGTGAAATGTTAGTCACTTGATTGTTAAAGATTGAAACCAAGTATGGAGTTTCTGGTACTAGCGCTAATGTGAGAGTTTATGCTTGAGAGGCGTTCTATTCCTTGGGTTGTGGACTGTGTATGTTTGTTCCGTATTTGATGGTTGTTCTTGTGTGTCATGGATAGGGTTATTGTGGACCCTTGATAGGTTATTAGATAGTATGGTATGATCAAAATCGGCTTGAGGTCCGTTGGCGGGCCTAATGTGCATGTATGCTCTACATCATGCCAGATGTGTTCATTTAGCATAGTGTTGCTTACGGAGGAGTCGTTGAGCATTGGATGTTAATACTCTATTGTGCCATGTGGGTTGTGAGTCGGCTGGATTATTCGCACATTTATTGTGATCCCGCGTAACTTGTGGTGTTATAAGAGCAGGGTGGCTCTCGAGATGCAAGTCATTTATTTCACCTTAGTTGATCTTGGGTCTTGTAGCGTATGGTGCTATCCGTTTCCCCAGGGTTGTATTTTTTTGCACTTGGCGTGCTTGTGGTCGGTATTCGGTATTTTGTAAGTATAAGCATTTTGGCTTGATGCGTATTTTCTTATATATTGTTATGTGTGGATCGGGTGGCACACCGCCATAGGTATGTTGTTTGGATCAGGTTGCATGCCGTAACAGTATCATGTGCGGATCGGATTGTACGACGCAACAGTGAGATGTTGATTAAGGTTCCCTATATCTATTCTTGTGTATGTTGTTTCTTATCCTATGAGAAGGGTTCATAGCATCTTTTCGGTTGTTTTATTCGTTACGCGAGCTGGGTAGTTCTTTTCTAGAGTTCGTTCCTCCTTATGTGTCATATTCAAGTTGTGGCTTGTCGGCGCATTAATGACGTCATATGAGGTCTTGGTCAGTGTTTGAGGTGGCTTATTGCCTAAGCAGCTTGTACTGGAGGAGACGAGATTATTGGACCTGAAATCAGTACAATCAGATTTATATAAGGTATATTAAAGAGAAAATATCATTATTCGGTTCAGAATGAGGTAATGGTCCCTGTCAGGAGAGGAGACTCCATGATTTGTCGATTCGGCAAGTGGTTATGAGTTTGTCTTCCATCGTGGCAGTATTGTGAGGATTCAAACTGGGCTTATATGTGTTATGACGTACACTACNTGTGTGGAGGTTGAAATGGTGTTCATATGTTAGAATCAGGTCTGGTAAAGGAATTCGGAGTTGAAATTTGGTTCTAAGGCTTATTGACTAAATAGAAAGGGAAAAGCTTTTGTATGGCTCGAGCTAATATGCTCAACTAGGTTGTGGTGGCACGGGTAGGTGCACAAGGTGTTGAACAGTGATTTCGGGGCAATTCCGGAGCAGTTCTTAGCACATTCGAGGACGAACGTATGTCTAAGTGGGGGAGAATGTAATGACCCAACCAGTTATTTCTATCTCTAGCGCATCGTTCGATAGTTTGAGGCCTTGAGTAGCTTCACTTCATGTTCTATGACTTATAAATGTGGTCGGAATTGAATTTCACGAAGTTCGGAGTTGATTTGGAAAGAAAACTCTAAATTCGAAAGCTTTAAGTTGGAAGAATTTACTAAGGTTTGACTTTTGCATAGATGACCTCAGAATCGAGATTTGAATGTTTCAATAGGTTCGTATGATGATTTCAGACTTGACCGTATGTTTGGGTTGAGTATCGGGTGGTCCAGAAGTATTTCAACGCTTATTATGGGAAGTTGGCATTTTGAAGGTTTTAGAATTTAATAAGTTTTGTTTGAAGTAAATTTGATGTTATCGATATCTATTTGAGGTTCCTAGCCTTGGAATAGGCTCGTATCGTAATTTGTGACTTGCACGCAAAGTTTGGCGTCATTCAGGAATGTTTAAGTATGAATCGGACGCGTTCGTCGAAGTTTGGAAGTTTGAAATTTGAAAAACGGTTTTAGACATCGATTATTAATTTTTATGTTGTTTGACGTGATTCGAGGTTTCGACTAAGTCCATTTCGTGTTTTGGGATGTGTTGGTATATTTGGACGGGGTCTCGGGGGCCTCAGATGTGATTCAGATCGAAATCGGAGCAAGAATTTAGCCTTATGCAATTTCTGGTGGCAGCACACCTGGGGTAACCGCACCTGTGAGGTTTTGGACGCAGGTGCAGAGCTGCAGGTGCGAGACTATTTCGGCATCTGCAATGGCGCAGATGCGGCTTCCTAGAGCATAGATGCGAGGGAGATTTGTCGCATCTGTTGTGTCGCAGGAGCGGGACATTGTCCGCAGGTGCAAAGGGGCAGCCTCCAGTGCTTTCTAGAGGAGTGGATTTGTTGCTGCAGAAGCGGTCATTGCCTTCGCAGATGCGAAGATCGCCTGGGAGGAATGTATAAGTTAGCCAAATCAGGTTTTGGCTCATTTCACTTCTTTTCTCTCATTGGAGCCGGCCTTGGGGGCGATTTTGGAGTTTCAATTTTGTCATCCTTCATGAGGTAAGTGATTCCTATCGTTGTGTGTTAAATACATGATTTACATGTGGATTTATACATGAATAATTGTAGTAATTGTGGGATTTTTGAAGAAACCTAGAAATTAGTAATTTTGGATTTTGACCACGGTTTTGGAAATGGAATTAGGAATAAATTATACTTACTCTGACTCACATCTGTTTACTTCTTACTGTACATGATTTATTGGACCACTAGTAAGTGTCGATGTCGACCCATCGTCACTACTTCTCCGGGGTTAGGTTAGATACTTACTGGGTACGCGTTGATTTACGTACTCATGTTGTACTTGTTGCACTTATTGTATANTCTAGAAATTAGTAATTGTGGATTTTGATCACGGTTTTTGAAATGGAATTAGGAATAAATTATACTTACTCTGCCTCACATCTGTTTACTTCTTACTGTGCATGATTTATTGGACCACTAGTAAGTGTCGATGTCGACCCATCGTCACTACTTCTCCGGGGTTAGGTTAGATACTTACTGGGTACGCATTGATTTACGTACTCATGTTGCACTTGTTGCACTTATTGTATAGGTACATATATGTCTGGTGGTCTTTTGGGCGCAAAGGTGCGGCTATCGCGGGGACTTTA
>AWOL01S0179677.1:0-13837 GCA_000715115.1 Nicotiana otophora
AATTATCATATATATGTGTACTTGTTTGATTGCTCCTGTATGATATGCTTGGACTGGAGACCCATGACCATGCCAAGAAATTTATATTATTAGCACATGAGTTATCCGTGCGGATCCAGACATTTATGTTATTCGAACATGAGTTGTCCGTGCGGGTATAAATATTGATACTATAGCACATGAATTGTCCGTACAGATCCATATATTGATATTATTGGCACGTGAGTTGTCCGTGCGGGTTCTATTGTTAGCACGTGAGTTGTCCGTGCAACGTGTGGAATTTGCGTTTCCTTGATCGTTTATCTGATTAATTGTTTCCTTCGTCTACATGATATGATATTGCCTGATCGGGGCAATTTGAGAAAATTGTGCACATGCATACACAAATATTCTTCTCACAGAATTTGATGAGTGGATTTTAAATAATGTTCTGTGCCAGAATAGCTAGAATAGTTGTATTCGGTGATATAAGGTCATTGGACCTAGAATGGATACTATCAGGATTTAATTACGGTATATTTGGGAGAATAATATCGAAAGTCAGTTTAGAAAGTGATTATGGTTCTAGTTAGGGCGAGAGAGCTCCATGACTAGTTGATCTGATGAGTGGTTATGAGTTTTTGAGTGTTTCTTTCATTATCGGCAGTATACAAAGGTTTTTGAACGAGATTTTATTTGATATGAGGTTTATCACAGGTATCGAGTTTGTCTTTAAGCATCTATGGTTATTAGAAATTATTGCTACGAGTATGCGAGTTGTGTGGTATATCATGTGATTACATCTTGGGTTATGGCATGGCTTGATACAGTTTGTTCAGACTTATACAGTGTGTAGATGTGAGATTCAGGTCTTGAAAAGAAATTCTGAATGTTGGGAATTGAATTCCAAGGTTTNAGTAATCTCTGAGAAGGGCGTGCATTTAAGAAGGCACGTTGTGTTTTGACTTATGAATGTTCATAGGTATTGTTGTACTCACTTGGTTGATAGACTGTTGAGATTCCAATTATTGCTATGTGACATGGAAGAATTATGGAAGTATTCCTCGTGGAATGATCGTGCGTGAAATATGTGTTAGTCATTCTAGTGCTGGAGTTGGGACCAGTTACGATCATTCATGCGTTCTATGAATTTGGAAACTGGGAGTTCTCAAGAGCATATTGTTTCAGGGTTTGCGGGCAATATAAGGTGAGTATTTTATTTAAACTCAGTAGAGGCACTAGATGCGTTAATTATTTGTGTTATCTACGCGCTATGAGTGCGTATATATGTGAGGTTTGAGCCCATGTGCGGGAATCAGGGCAAGTATTCATACTCGTAAAAATGCTTAGGTTATGATATGCCTAGAGTTGACTGTTAAGCTTAAAGTTATAATGTTTCTCGTATTCGTACCTTTGTTGAGAACTATCTGGCTATACTTGAGGTTACAAAGAGGCTAATTCCCTGAATAAACTTGGTTGTTACTATTTCTTCGTTAACTTGCCGATTTGAATTGTGATAGCACACTTTGCACATGCCTACTTTATGCCATGTTATTATACCAGTCCAGGAGCATAAGAGTCTTATTTAAATTATCATATATATGTGTACTTGTTTGATTGCTCCTGTATGATATGCTTGGACTGGAGACCCATGACCATGCCAAGAAATTTATATTATTAGCACATGAGTTATCCGTGCGGATCCAGACATTTATGTTATTCGAACATGAGTTGTCCGTGCGGGTATAAATATTGATACTATAGCACATGAATTGTCCGTACAGATCCATATATTGATATTATTGGCACGTGAGTTGTCCGTGCGGGTTCTATTGTTAGCACGTGAGTTGTCCGTGCAACGTGTGGAATTTGCGTTTCCTTGATCGTTTATCTGATTAATTGTTTCCTTCGTCTACATGATATGATATTGCCTGATCGGGGCAATTTGAGAAAATTGTGCACATGCATACACAAATATTCTTCTCACAGAATTTGATGAGTGGATTTTAAATAATGTTCTGTGCCAGAATAGCTAGAATAGTTGTATTCGGTGATATAAGGTCATTGGACCTAGAATGGATACTATCAGGATTTAATTACGGTATATTTGGGAGAATAATATCGAAAGTCAGTTTAGAAAGTGATTATGGTTCTAGTTAGGGCGAGAGAGCTCCATGACTAGTTGATCTGATGAGTGGTTATGAGTTTTTGAGTGTTTCTTTCATTATCGGCAGTATACAAAGGTTTTTGAACGAGATTTTATTTGATATGAGGTTTATCACAGGTATCGAGTTTGTCTTTAAGCATCTATGGTTATTAGAAATTATTGCTACGAGTATGCGAGTTGTGTGGTATATCATGTGATTACATCTTGGGTTATGGCATGGCTTGATACAGTTTGTTCAGACTTATACAGTGTGTAGATGTGAGATTCAGGTCTTGAAAAGAAATTCTGAATGTTGGGAATTGAATTCCAAGGTTTACGGACTAAGAGTTAAGTAATGATCTTCAATTATGTTGTGTTGTTAGGCCTATATGGAATAGGGTGGCATGGGATCACCCTCGGAAATGTGCATGGTAAGGTGGAATAATGATTTGAAGGCTTAGAAACCACTCTCGGCACGTTCGAGGACGAACGTATGTTTAAGTGGGGGAGAATGTAACAACCCGACTTATCATTTTGAACATTTACACTCCTTCCAACTATTTGAAGTCTTGAATAGCTTCATATGATGTATTATGATGTGTGTGAATCATCGATTTTGACTTTCATGTTTTTCGGGATTAGTTCGGAAGAGGAAGCTTATATGAAAAGGGTTGACCGGAGTTTGACTTTTGTCCAATCGACTCTGGAATGGTGTTTTGATGGTTCCAATAGTTCTGTATGGTGATTTCGGACTTAGGAGTGTGTATAGATATTTATTTTGAAGTCCGTACTTAAATTTGGCTTGAAATGGCGAAAGTAAGAAATTGAAGGTTTGGAAGTTTGACCGGGAATTAACTTTTTTTATATCGGGGTCGAAATCCGATTCCGAAAATCGGAACAGTTTCGTTATGTTATTTATGATTTGTTCGCAAAATTTAAAGTCATTCTGGATTGATTTGATATGTTTCGGTAAGAGATTTGGAAGTTGAAAGATTCAAAGTTCATTAGGCTTGAATCGATACGAAATTCATGATTTTATGTTGTTATGCGTGATTTGAGGCCTGGCGTAGGTCCGTGTTATGTTATCGGACTTGTTGGTATGTTCGGACGGAGTTCCGACGGCTTGGGTGAGTTTCGGGGTGGTTTCGAATAATTTCTAGGCCATTTCTAGTTGTTAATTTTTGGCTACATGGGTGTATAGTGCGATAGCGTGGACCTGGCCGCGATAGCAAAGAGAAAAATAGGAAAAATGGAACTGTGCATCGCGATCGCAGAAGCCTTCATGCGATCGCATAGAATAAAATCTCTGATGCACTGACCCGACTTTGGAAGCTTATATCTCGCAATATATAAGGAATTTGGAGATAATCCAAAAATTAAAGTTGTAGCCCTTGATGTTTAGTTTTCAAAAAATTAAACCATTTATTATTTGGAGTTTTGTACAAAATGTTATGACCAATATACTACATGCTGTCTGAGAAGAATTTGGGAAGTGTAATTGAAGTTTGTGCTTTGCGATCGCGGGGAAATGGCCGCGATCGCATAGAGTAAAAATACTTTGAAAATTTTTGTGTTTCGCGATGGCGAAGAATTTTCCGCGATCGCATAGGGTAAATGACTNTATGGCTGCGATCGCATAGAGTAAAAATGCTTTGAAAATTTTTGTGTTTCGCGATGGCGAAGAATTTTCCGCGATCGCATAGGGTAAATGACTAGGCAACAAAACTTAAGTTCTGAAAATGAGACTTCGTCTCATTTTTCATTTTTGACGATTTGGAGCTCGGGGAGAAGCGATTTCCGCGAGATGTTCAAGGAAAATATCGGGGTAAGAGTTCGTAACTCAAGTTTAGTCAAATTACCCGATTCTATTTTTATTTTTAGCATTTAATTGGTGTTTTAAGTTGAAAAAATTATAAAAATCTGTAAGGTTAAATTGGACAAGGTGGGTTGCTCTGATGGTAAGCACCCTCCACTTCCAACCAAGAGGTTGTGAGTTCGAGTCACCCCAAGAGCATGGTGGGGAGTTCTTGGAGGGAAAGATGTCGAGGGTCTATTGGAAACAGCCTCTCTACCCCAGGGTAGGATAAGTTCTGCGTACACACTACCCTCCCCAGACCTCACTAGTGGGATTATACTGGGTTGTTGTTATTGTTGTAAGGTTAAATTGAGGATTTGAGGGTCGAGTTGATGTCAGAATTTGATAAATTTGATATAGTTGGACTCGTGGTTGAATGGGCGTTCATATTTTATAACTTTTGTCGGGTTCCGAGATGTGGGCCCCTCTATGAATTTTGGGTGGATTTTCGGATTTAATTAGAAAATTTAGTATTTTCATATGGAATTGATTCCTATAATTTGTGTTGACCGTATCGAATTAATTGTGAGTAGATTCGAGGCGTTCAGAGACCAATTCGTGAGGCAGTGGCATATTGGAATAGAAAATTGCACGGTTTGAGGTAAGTAACATTTTTAAACTTGGAGCTGAGGGTATAAACTCCGAAAATACGTGTTATATGATTTGTTTGGGGGTGACGCACATGCTAGGTGACGGGCGTGCACCGTAGAAACTGTGACGTAATTGATTTCATAGAATTGCGTAGTCAAATAATCTTGGCATTGTCCATGTACTTTCATGTGTTAAAGAAATTGAACTGAGAATCAAGTTAAAAAGTATGTTGAGGCTATATGTCGGTATTATTGAGACCCACGGAGGTCGTATTAATGTTAAATTATTTGTTTAAATTTTAATTTCATACTCAGTCATATTCATCCACATGTAAGGATATTTATGGGATCGAGTTGCACGTCGCAACATGTCATATATATATATATATATATATATATATATATACACACACATACACACACACACACACAAAAACACATTGATTATGGATCGGGCCTGTACGCCGTAACAAGCCTTATAGGCTTTATTATTATATGGATCAGGGTTGCACGTCACATCAGGTCTAAATGACTTATTATAGCGCTTGGGCTGAAGGAGCCCCTCTGGAGTTTGCACCCTCCACAGTAAGCGCAAATGATATTATATTTGGGATGGACTTCCTAGGGCATGGAGTTGCCTTATTTATTTATATTTGGGATGGACTTCCTAGGGCATGGAGTTGCCTTATTTATTTATAATTGTGATGAATTTCCTGGGCTAGATTGACCTTATACAGTATTGAGTGACTAACTGTCAGTTGCATTTTATATTGAGGGATGGATCTTCCCTGGGCTAGATCTGCCCCGGACAGTACTGAGTGATTGAGTACTTTGAGAGTGTGAATACAAGAGTTCTACTGTGCTGCATTGTATTAGACATGCACACTTGATATATAGGCATAGAGAAGTATTTTTCCTCGTGCCATCTGATAATGAAATTTCTTACATGTCGTTAAAGTTTTTGAGAAAAAAATCTCAGATCTCAGAGTTACTCATATTTCGGTGACTTTCGGCAAAAGATTTGAGTTTTAATGTTATACTTGAAAAGAAAATGTTTATTTTCTAGAACTGTATACGAGCTGAGCATATTATTATTGAGTTATTACTTGTGTTGCTTTAAATTGTATTGTTATGAGATGTTATTGGTTATTGGCGTGGACTCTGACCTTGGTACAAGCTCGTCACTACTTTCAACCTAAGGCTAGGTTTATTACTTATTGAGTACATGGGTAGGTTGTACTCATACTACACTTTTATACCTTGCGTGCAGATTTCTGATGTCGATGTTGCTGCATACGACGAGAGTTGGATCTGAAGAGGTACCTGCGATTCAGTCGCAGCTGCCTCTTGTTCTAGGTAGCTTTAGAATTTTTAAATATGTTCATGTATATTTCAGACAAATGGCATATTCTTATTTCACGCTAGTTTTTGTAAATTCTAATCTTAGGAGCTCATGATTTGTACTACCATTTCTTGGGGAGTGTATCAGAGTCGGTTAAATATTAATTGAATCGGATTATTGTTATTTGACTTACTTAGCGGGTGTGGTTAGATACCATCATGGCTAGTTGGATTTTTGGTTGTGACATGAGTCCACCCTCCCCAACATTAAAAAAGAAAAGAAAAGAAGAAGAATTGGAACATTGTATAATCCTTGTGGAATAAGCTAAAAAATGCAGCCGCATGTATACTGCAATGTTAATCCTCGCGCGCATACCTACTAATTTAGTGTACCTGAGATGCATTTCCTTTTGCTCCGCTAAAAGATATAATTATATGAATTGGATTAGCAAGGCTCTAAAGTTTTTAAACTTGGGATAAAACGGGGGAATGAAACTAGTATAATATTGCTGCATTAGCCGAAATCAAGGGAAGATCTGATTGAGGGAATTAACCTGTGCCTATTATCTCCCAGCGAACAGAGAGCCACTGTTGGGAGAAAAATCTGCACTCAGAACCTTGGCACTTAAAATACAAACATCCTCAAGAATTATTACTAAGAGAAGAAGAGAGTAGTTTTTGGTGTAACACTTCTTTTGAAGTATGGGAGATTATAACCAGATGTACCCAACATGTAAAGTTAGATTAATTTGTACCATGTAGTGGTATCAATCAAAGGCATCCTCCACCAACATTCAGGTTCACGAGTCACGAGTAAGGTGACTGATTATGAGAAAACACAGATCTCTTTAGAAGGTTAATATTGTTATGATTATGATTATTATTGCCGTAAGATATTCTACTTAAATTCCAGCAAGCGCAATAAACTCTTCTGTTTATTCTCCTCATGTCCTATCTTCATAATTGTTTCTGGAGTATATCTATCACTAGATATATACATTCATTTGTTGACATTTTAATGACAAGAAAATAAGAGGATGCAAGTTCTACAAAATTACCAGAAAAGAAACTATATCGGTGACCTACAGTGATTATCTCAAGTTAGGAGTTTGGTTGAATGAGCACATATAACATAGCAACTTTAACTATGGAACAGAACCTAGAAACTGGATGCTAGAAGAATGAGAGGCCTATTTTCAAACAAGTAAAAGAAGAAAAGCTACTGAAAATCTGTTATCTTAAGCTCTTATCATGATTCTATACATAAACATGTTCCTCAAATGCCTCTCATTAGGGATGCACAAAGAAAACTGATAAACCGCACCAAATCGATAATCCGAGTCAAACCGGAAAAAAAAAACTCTATGTGGTTTAGTTTGATTTGGTTTGGCATTGGAAAATAAAATCTGACCATAATTGGTTTGGTTTGATTTTAACTAAAAAAAGTCAAACCGAAACCAAATCTACCCGATAGTACATTTATATAATTTTTAAAAATATTTTATACATATAAATATTTATATAATGTAATTTATAAATATTTCTTAAACTTTTTCACAGTTTTATCTTTTAACGTATTATTTCAAGTTTAAACTTAACATTTTTTAATGGTAAATAAATTTTATAGCCCATAAATGTAGTAACTCAAACAAAGTTCAAATCAATACTAATGCTAACAAAATAAATTCAATTCAATACTAGGAATGCCGATAGTGTTGGATAATTATTTTAGTTTTACATTGGTTTATAATGAAAATGCATAACCTAGTTTATCTTTTTCTTTAATGCTTAGTTATGTAATTAATATTAATATTTATTAGCTATACTTATTGCAATGACCTATATTGTATTTTTAGATTATGTTAATTTTCATTATGGCTTATTAATTAGCAATATTTATTTTATGTAATTTTATTATTTTATCTTTATTATTGAATATTTTAGTATAATGCTATGACTTATCTCAAATTATTGTGTTAGTTTCTTGGAAAACACATTATATAGTTGTATTTTACAAGGACTTAAGAAATATTTGGAGCACAAGTTACATATTATATGCTATGAAGACTTTACCGGAAAAAACCCCGAAAATTCGAGATTGAAAAACTCGACTTTGTTGGTTTTGCTTGGTTTATAATTTAAAAACCCGACTCTATTGGTTTGGTTAGATAATTGAAAAATCTGAACCAACCCGACATATATACACCCCTACCTCTCATTTGCATCGAANATTCGAAAATTCGAGATTGAAAAACTCGACTTTGTTGGTTTTGCTTGGTTTATAATTTAAAAACCCGACTCTATTGGTTTGGTAGATAATTGAAAAATCTGAACCAACCCGACATATATACACCCCTACCTCTCATTTGCATCGAAAACACTAGGACATGCATAAACTCTTCAGGGGTATGTAGCATCCAGGGAGGTTACTATTGAATGGCTATTTCATTCCAATGCAGGTGCAAACATATTCAAATATCACAAAACAGGTAACATACCAGAAAGGCTAATAAGAATGACAGATTCCTCAAGTCAAAATAATGTTGAATGGAGAATAAGCTAATAACTTTTCCCTTCTCACTTGTTCATAATCCAAGGGATATAAAATCAGTAGATAAGAAAAACTTCTAGAACATGAGTTCATGAACTTCAGATAAGAAAACCTCAAACTAATCGAGAAAACAAAGTAACCTAGTTTGAACAAAGGCATATACTTGGCTAAACCACATGTATTTTGTTCACAACAGAAAATAGCATTTGAAGGCGTATGTGCATTGTTTTGTTTTTTTTGTTGGGAAGAAGAAACCCCATCTTAATTATGATTTTCATGGAGCTTTGCTTACAGATAGAGAAGAGGAAATGGAGAAGAAGAAAGACTCTCATATGTTCTGTTCTCAGACCAAAGTGTCTTCGATATAACCTATGTCACATAGGTTATATTCAGTGGAATTGTTTGGAATACGTGGAGGAGCCAAAACCTTTGGATCAAGCAAATCAATTCATGGTAGATTATATATAGTCCATTTGATAACCTTAATACTAGAAGCTTCCCTCACGTGAATAACATGTGAGGAAATATAGTTAGTTGATTAGAAGAGTAAATTTGTTATTAGTAGGCAAATTAGAATAGGACAAATGTACAAAGTTTCTCTTTCCTGCTATTCTTTATTCTTCAGATGTAAGTGTATATATACATGTACAGTGACAGTGATGAAATACACAGAGAAAATTTTGCAATTCATTCTTCATTTCGTATATGGTATCAGAGCATGGTATCAAAACAACATCAAATTTGGGCAGTAACTCAATAAGGAACAAGTTGCAGAAATGATGAGCATGTATAAGCAGGCAAAGTTGGCACAAGAATGAAACTCACGAATCAATGCTAATGCAGTTGCTGGTACTATTCTAAAATACTCAGGTTCAGTATTTACTACTCTAAACTCTGACACCTGGATCATTGATTCAGGTGCTTCAGAGCACATGTGTTTTGATCCTAACTCTTTTTTGTTTCTAACTCAACTTCATGTACCTTTGAACATCAGTTTACCTAATTCTATCAAGGTAATTGTTGCTCATATAGGAAGTATTTCTATTATGCCAGGTCATGTCTTGAATAATGTCTTACATGTTCCAGATTTCAAATACAATATGTTGTCAGTTCATAGGTTTTGTATTCAGTTCAAATATGATGTCTTATTCACATCTACTGGGTGTGTGGTGCAGGGCCTTTCAGTGAGGAGTCCACAAGCTTTTGGTAAAGTTAGAGAGGGACTCTACATATTGGAACCTAGTAGTCTTAAGTCTAAGGGTTTATTCAATACTAACGTATCTTCAATTCAAAAAGAAAGAAATTCCATTACAGAGTCTGTGTCTTTTTCTGCTCCTGTTCATGTTAATGCTACTCTTGATGTTAAGCTTTGACATGTAAGGTTGGGACATCTCCCATTTTCAGCAATGAAAAATTTAGATTTCCTTCATTGTGACTCAAATTCTGATTTATTTGTTATGTTTGTCCTAAGGTTAAACAGAGAAGGAATCCTTTCCTTGTCAGCACCATTAAATCCAAACATATCTTTAATCTCATACATGTAGACACATGGGGACATTATAAGTCCAATACCTATAATAGATTCAGATATTTTCTTACTATAGTAGATGACTATAGTAGAGGAACATGGACATTCTTATTATGTGTTAAGAGCAATGCTTTTCCTATGCTTAAATCATTTTTATCCATGGTTGAGAGACAGTTCAATGTAAAAGTGAGAATGATAAGATCTAACAATGCACTGGAATTGGGGAAAGGCACACAAGAGGCAGCTTTTCTAGCTTCAGAAGGAATTCTGCACTAACTATCTTATGTAGAAACTCCTCAACAAAATAGGATTGTTGAGAAGAAGCATAGTCATATCTTAGAGATTGCTAGAGGTTTAATGTTTCAATCCAGGCTGCCTATGTCATACTAGGGTGAATCTATTCTAACTGCCACACATCTTCTCAATAGGTTACCTTCTAGTGTTCTTCAGGGAAAAATACCATATGAGGTCCTATTTCAGTAAAAACCCAAGTATGACTATTTGAGAAATTTTGGGTGCCTATGTTATGCCTCTACACTAGCACAAGGAAGAGAAAAGTTTGATGAGAGAGCATCAACTTGTGTTTTGCTTGGTTACCCTCTTCAACAGAAGGGATACAAACTATCGGAGCTGTCCACAAGGAAAGTTTATGTGTCCGGGGATGTAAAGTTTCATGAAGCACATTTTCCTTTGAAATCAACACACCACACCATCTTATTTTTCCAACTTCAACTTTTACCACAGAACCTACCTATTCAACCACATCACAAGATCAAACATTGCCTACTTCCTCAGAATCTGCAATAACAAATGTTTTCTCACTACCATCATCAAGCCCTTCATATACTCATCATCATCAAGTCTCCCCTAGCCCAATTTCAGTTTCTCGTATCCTAGAATCACCACACAGTAGCTCACCTATTTATATACCTCAGGAACTTATGCCATTGAGAAGGCCAGGCAGAGTTTCTAATCAACCACTCTACTTAAAAGACTATGTGTGTAGTAGTATCATGTTCACAGATGTAGCCACAGCTTGTTTTGCTCAACCTTGCAAGCCTAAGGAATATTATTTTTCATCTCTCTCACCTAATAATCAGCATGTAATGCAATCCCTTTCTACCCTAACAGAACCTTATACCTTTAGCCAAGCTTGTCAACATCCAGGGTGGATAGAAGCTATGAATGCAGAGATTAAAGCTCTAGAGGATAACCACACATGGGATGTGGTTGAATTACCTAAAGGAAAAACAGTTTTGCCTTGTAAATGGGTGTATAAGGTAAAGCACTTGTCAGATGGCAGAATTGAAAGGTTGAAGGCAAGGTTAGTGGTCACAGGGGATATTCAAAGAGAAGGGATAGATTATAGTGAGACTTTCTCACTTGTGGTAAAGATGACAACCATAAGGTGTCTACTCACTATTGCACCCAAGAAAGACTGGAATGTTTCTCAATTAGATGTCAACAATGTATTTTTTCATGGGGATATACAAGAAGAGGGATACATGAGGTTCCAGCAGGATTATACCCTCCTAGCCCCAAACATGTTTGCCTTTTGAGGAAATCATTATATGGTTTAAAACAGGCTTCCAGGCAGTGGTATGCTAGGCTTGCAGGGGCTCTAAGTTTTAAGGGATACTCTTCATCACTGAATGACTATTCTTTATTTTTTAAACGCACAGGAAGTCTTATTTCTATCTTAACTGTCTATGTTGACGACATACTACTTACAGGACATGACTTAGATGAAATTCAAAGCATCAAGGATTTTCTGAATACTGAGTCAAAGTCAAAAATTTGGGAAATATACATTATTTTCTAGGCATGGAAATCTTGAGAGAAAAGGCGGGATTTATTGTGAGTAAAAGGAAATTTACCTTAAACATGTTGAAGGATTTTGATGTGTCTCATTTAGCTCGAGTAAGCTCGCCTTTGGATCNTCAAGTCTCCCCTAGCCCAATTTCAGTTTCTCGTATCCTAGAATCACCACACAGTAGCTCACCTATTTATATACCTCAGGAACTTATGCCATTGAGAAGGCCAGGCAGAGTTTCTAATCAACCACTCTACTTAAAAGACTATGTGTGTAGTAGTATCATGTTCACAGATGTAGCCACAGCTTGTTTTGCTCAACCTTGCAAGCCTAAGGAATATTATTTTTCATCTCTCTCACCTAATAATCAGCATGTAATGCAATCCCTTTCTACCCTAACAGAACCTTATACCTTTAGCCAAGCTTGTCAACATCCAGGGTGGATAGAAGCTATGAATGCAGAGATTAAAGCTCTAGAGGATAACCACACATGGGATGTGGTTGAATTACCTAAAGGAAAAAGAGTTTTGCCTTGTAAATGGGTGTATAAGGTAAAGCACTTGTCAGATGGCAGAATTGAAAGGTTGAAGGCAAGGTTAGTGGTCACAGGGGATATTCAAAGAGAAGGGATAGATTATAGTGAGACTTTCTCACTTGTGGTAAAGATGACAACCATAAGGTGTCTACTCACTATTGCACCCAAGAAAGACTGGAATGTTTCTCAATTAGATGTCAACAATGTATTTTTTCATGGGGATATACAAGAAGAGGGATACATGAGGTTCCAGCAGGATTATACCCTCCTAGCCCCAAACATGTTTGCCTTTTGAGGAAATCATTATATGGTTTAAAACAGGCTTCCAGGCAGTGGTATGCTAGGCTTGCAGGGGCTCTAAGTTTTAAGGGATACTCTTCATCACTGAATGACTATTCTTTATTTTTTAAACGCACAGGAAGTCTTATTTCTATCTTAACTGTCTATGTTGACGACATACTACTTACAGGACATGACTTAGATGAAATTCAAAGCATCAAGGATTTTCTGAATACTGAGTCAAAGTCAAAAATTTGGGAAATATACATTATTTTCTAGGCATGGAAATCTTGAGAGAAAAGGCGGGATTTATTGTGAGTAAAAGGAAATTTACCTTAAACATGTTGAAGGATTTTGATGTGTCTCATTTAGCTCGAGTAAGCTCGCCTTTGGATCCTGCCTCCAAGCTTCAAGTTGATGATGGCCAACCTCTGCAAAATCCCACTATATTTCGTCACTTGGTCAGAAAGTTAAATTATTTAACTAATACTCGACCGGATCTTTCTTTTGTTGTACTCACCCTTAGTCAATACATGCTGAAACCATGTGTTTCTCACTTCTCTGCCGCTTTACGAGTACTCAAATACCTCAGTTCTGATCCGGGCCAAGGTATTCTTCTTTCAGCTAAACCAACTATTTCCTTGCTAGAATTCTGCGACGCTAATTGGGCCTCTTGCAAGGATTCAAGGAGGTCCGTCAGTGGTTTCTTCATAACTCTAGGAGGGGCTCATATTTCCTGGAAATCAAAGAAGCAGGTATCAACTTCTTTATCTTCTGCAGAAGCAGAATACAAATCTATGAGAAGGGTTACTGCAGAGCTTACATGGTTAGTGCGAGTACTTGAGGATCTCTATGCACCAGTCAATCTACCAATTCCTCTTCACTCTGATAGCAAAGCAGCAATCCACATCGCCCGCAATCCCATTTTTCATAAACGCACAAAATATATCAAAATTGACTGTCATTTTGTGTGCCAACAGTTTCTTTCGGGGTTAATCACTCTTTCCTTTGTCCCTTCTAAAGCTCAGCTCGCAGACCTCTTCATAAAGCCTCTCTCTCGGGTTTCTCATCGAGAGATTTTGAGCAAGTTAGGGGTCACAAAATTCCCCTCTAACTTGAGGGGATATTGGGAAGAAGAAACCACATCTTAATTATGATCTTCATAGAGCTTTGCCTACAGATAGAGAAGAGGAAATGAAGAAGAAGAAGAAGAAGAAGAA
>AWOL01S0179727.1:0-11773 GCA_000715115.1 Nicotiana otophora
ACATATTGTCCTAAATTTCCAAGTAACTTTATAATAGCTTGCCACTTGGTTTAACCACAATGCAAACTTTATTCCTTTAATAGATATATAGATTATTATTATTAGGAGCAACAATAATATGTGTTTGATAATACTTACATCTTTATCTTTAAAGTTAATTAAAATNTTATTTTTATCTTTAAACTCAAGTTTTATTAAAAAAATTTATTAGTTAAGATAGGGCAAGTAGGCTGTATCTTTAGTAAAATCTTATTTACTATCTTCCCATTTAAATTTCAAAAAGAATCTTACCTTTCAATTTTAATTAAATGTTATTATACATATTGTCCTAAACTTTCAAGTGACTTTATAATGGCTTGCCGCTTGGCTTAACTACAATGCAAACTTTATTCCTTTAATAGATATATAGATATATATTACTTTAATCCAGAGTTATAGAGGTACAAGTCATTTCTTTCCTTCGTATCAAGCATTATGTGACTGTGTTGTTACTACAATATCAATTAAGATGCTAACAGCGTGGATCCATTAATGCCGTCTCATTTGGAGGGCCAATATTTCACACTAATAACAAGAAAAATTGAGTGTAAACAAATAAAAGAAGATGATTTCATAAAAGATGGAAAAAGGAAATTTTGTGGATATTAAATTTGTACACCTATTGGTTCCTAGCCATATTTGTTGACACATTATTATTTGACCAATTTGATGACCTTTACTACATGATTGTGTAAGGACAATCGGAGTTAATCCCTTTACAGAGATGAATGTTTCTGTTTGACCTGTTCAGCATTCAACTTCTGGTTCAAGAAAACCTAAATAGGGATGGTACAACTGTATAATAACTCGACACGTACGGTGATGTATCCAAGATCTAGACATTGTGCAATCTGAGTTGATAGAGTGAGTTTGAAATGTATATCTAATTAATTCAATATACTTGTTTTTCACACACATACACAAGGTTCGACCCTGAATCAGTGTCTGCAGAACCCGAAAACACATGATTAGACCCGCCACTAGTCACTTGCACAATGCAGTGAGTTCATCAGCTTGGTGATTATATTTTTCGTTTATCTGCTAGTGCACCACTCTACTCCTTCGGGGTAGGGGTAAGGTCTGCGTACATACTACCCTCCCCAGACCCCATTAATGGGATCCTACTGGGTTGTTGTTGTTGTTGCTGCTAGTGCACCATTTTGGACACAGGTCTATGTGAACCATTTAATATATCTATGCTTTTTTGCATGCTTCACCTAGCAGTCTCTGTCTCTGATTCTTAGGACTAGTTATATACTTTCCTTGATTCTGACTACGTTAAAAGGGTATAAGTTCCTTCTAACTCGATAATACACGTTTAATCCAGTCAAGACCCCCCACCCCCACCCCCCAAAAAAGAAACTAAGGAGCATTGTGAATTGTGATAATGTGGACGTGTGGCTTTTTGTTTTCCACGGAATGGATAATAAGTTTAAGATATTACTTAAGAATCATTTTGAATGGAGGCAGGTTTTAAGAACCCAGCCTACAATGTGACATTCTTTATTTCCAAAATCATATACTACAATATTGAGTTTCATAAGCACAATAGCTTGAATTATCTCCACTTTTCGCTTTAACCAAACTACTTAAATAAGAGTTACCTTCAATACAATTATGTAGTAAATTGGAATATTCAAATTATAGTCATGCAACGTCAGGATGGCCGAGTGGTCTAAGGCGCCAGACTCAAGTTCTGGTCCTCGTGAGGGCGTGGGTTCAAATCCCACTTCTGACAATTTTCGGCTCTTTTCTTATCTTTTACATATTTATTCACTACTCTCTTGCTTGAGGAGGAATTACAATTCTGTTTTGTTCAAATTCGTCGATCCCTTGCTGTTGGCTCATTTACAACTCTAGAAGAGTGTATTAAGGCCAAGGTTAGATTGACAAGACACAGGTTGCGGAGTTCTGAGGTTGCGCAGATATAAAGGAAGCTAGTGGGCATAAGAAGTAATTACATCAACTAAAAAATATTTTGATATAGTATAAGATTTGATTCTTAAATTTATGCTTCTGAATGAACTATAACGATCCAAGTAGAAATGATAGATAGAATGGAATAGAAGTAATTACATACATGGAATGTAACCGTCCAAAGTCCCACCAACGATCGTGAAGGCGCCTAACTTGTTTGCTAGGCATGCCAACACACAATAACAATAACATAAGCAGATTTATTAAGTTAATAATAGATATTTTACATATTTATTCACTACTCTCTTGCTTGAGGAGGAATTACAATTCTGTTTTGTTCAAATTCGTCGATCCCTTGCTGTTGGCTCATTTACAACTCTAGAAGAGTGTATTAAGGCCAAGGTTAGATTGACAAGACACAGGTTGCGGAGTTCTGAGGTTGCGCAGATATAAAGGAAGCTAGTGGGCATAAGAAGTAATTACATCAACTAAAAAATATTTTGATATAGTATAAGATTTGATTCTTAAATTTATGCTTCTGAATGAACTATAACGATCCAAGTAGAAATGATAGATAGAATGGAATAGAAGTAATTACATACATGGAATGTAACCGTCCAAAGTCCCACCAACGATCGTGAAGGCGCCTAACTTGTTTGCTAGGCATGCCAACACACAATAACAATAACATAAGCAGATTTATTAAGTTAATAATAGATATTTTACATATTTATTCACTACTCTCTTGCTTGAGGAGGAATTACAATTCTGTTTTGTTCAAATTCGTCGATCCCTTGCTGTTGGCTCATTTACAACTCTAGAAGAGTGTATTAAGGCCAAGGTTAGATTGACAAGACACAGGTTGCGGAGTTCTGAGGTTGCGCAGATATAAAGGAAGCTAGTGGGCATAAGAAGTAATTACATCAACTAAAAAATATTTTGATATAGTATAAGATTTGATTCTTAAATTTATGCTTCTGAATGAACTATAACGATCCAAGTAGAAATGATAGATAGAATGGAATAGAAGTAATTACATACATGGAATGTAACCGTCCAAAGTCCCACCAACGATCGTGAAGGCGCCTAACTTGTTTGCTAGGCATGCCAACACACAATAACAATAACATAAGCAGATTTATTAAGTTAATAATAGATATTTTACATATTTATTCACTACTCTCTTGCTTGAGGAGGAATTACAATTCTGTTTTGTTCAAATTCGTCGATCCCTTGCTGTTGGCTCATTTACAACTCTAGAAGAGTGTATTAAGGCCAAGGTTAGATTGACAAGACACAGGTTGCGGAGTTCTGAGGTTGCGCAGATATAAAGGAAGCTAGTGGGCATAAGAAGTAATTACATCAACTAAAAAATATTTTGATATAGTATAAGATTTGATTCTTAAATTTATGCTTCTGAATGAACTATAACGATCCAAGTAGAAATGATAGATAGAATGGAATAGAAGTAATTACATACATGGAATGTAACCGTCCAAAGTCCCACCAACGATCGTGAAGGCGCCTAACTTGTTTGCTAGGCATGCCAACACACAATAACAATAACATAAGCAGATTTATTAAGTTAATAATAGATATTTTACATATTTATTCACTACTCTCTTGCTTGAGGAGGAATTACAATTCTGTTTTGTTCAAATTCGTCGATCCCTTGCTGTTGGCTCATTTACAACTCTAGAAGAGTGTATTAAGGCCAAGGTTAGATTGACAAGACACAGGTTGCGGAGTTCTGAGGTTGCGCAGATATAAAGGAAGCTAGTGGGCATAAGAAGTAATTACATCAACTAAAAAATATTTTGATATAGTATAAGATTTGATTCTTAAATTTATGCTTCTGAATGAACTATAACGATCCAAGTAGAAATGATAGATAGAATGGAATAGAAGTAATTACATACATGGAATGTAACCGTCCAAAGTCCCACCAACGATCGTGAAGGCGCCTAACTTGTTTGCTAGGCATGCCAACACACAATAACAATAACATAAGCAGATTTATTAAGTTAATAATAGATATTTTACATATTTATTCACTACTCTCTTGCTTGAGGAGGAATTACAATTCTGTTTTGTTCAAATTCGTCGATCCCTTGCTGTTGGCTCATTTACAACTCTAGAAGAGTGTATTAAGGCCAAGGTTAGATTGACAAGACACAGGTTGCGGAGTTCTGAGGTTGCGCAGATATAAAGGAAGCTAGTGGGCATAAGAAGTAATTACATCAACTAAAAAATATTTTGATATAGTATAAGATTTGATTCTTAAATTTATGCTTCTGAATGAACTATAACGATCCAAGTAGAAATGATAGATAGAATGGAATAGAAGTAATTACATACATGGAATGTAACCGTCCAAAGTCCCACCAACGATCGTGAAGGCGCCTAACTTGTTTGCTAGGCATGCCAACACACAATAACAATAACATAAGCAGATTTATTAAGTTAATAATAGATATTTTACATATTTATTCACTACTCTCTTGCTTGAGGAGGAATTACAATTCTGTTTTGTTCAAATTCGTCGATCCCTTGCTGTTGGCTCATTTACAACTCTAGAAGAGTGTATTAAGGCCAAGGTTAGATTGACAAGACACAGGTNACAAAGACCGAAATGCAGGTACGTCTTCAATGCTAGCTCTCGCAATACACAACAACATCAACATCAAAAATTTGCACGCAAGGTGCAGAAGTGTAGTATGAGTACAACCGACCCCATGTACTCAATAAGTAATAAACCTAACCTTAGGTTGAAAGTAGTGACGAGTTGGGACAAAAGTCAAAGTCCAACACCAATAGTCAATAATAGATCATAATAATATAATAAAAGTGGTACAAGAAATAACTCAGAGATATAATGCTCAGCTCGTTCATAGTTCCGGAAAATAGGCATGATTTTCAAGTATATCAGTGAGAACCCAAATCTTCTACTGAAATCACCAAAATATGAGTAAATCTGAAAAACTATGATTTTTTCCAAAACTTTCAATAACCGGTAAGATGTTTCATTATCAAATGGCATAAGGAAAGTACATCTCTATGCCTACATGTCAATGTGTATGTGAAGTCATGCCTACATGTCAATGTGTATGTGAAGTCATGAATGGCATAATACCGTACAACATGAGAAAATGCATCTCTATGCTTGTATGTCAAGTGTGCATGTCGAATGCAATGCAACACAGTAGGTACCTGCGCTCATTGTCACTCAGTCCTCACAGTCACTCAGTCCTCCCCAAATCACTCGGTCCTCGCGTTCGGTATTCGCACTCACACTCAATAGGTGCCTGCGCTTACTGTGGGTGTGTAGACTCTGGAGGGGCAGATCCAGTCCAAGCGCTATAATAAGCCAATCATGTCATGAATCAATAAAGCCTTCTACAGCGTGCAACCCGATCCCATAAATATCACTCACAAATAGGCCCTCGGCCTCACTCAGTCATCAAACTCTCTAGCCCCTCGGGATCACAATGTCATGAAAATCACCCCAAAAATAATGATATAATGTATCAATAAATAGCAATAGAGAATGGGATATGATATGCAAATGAATGAGTATGTAACTGCAATTTAAGCAAATAACTCCGCAACAGATATGACCTCAGTGGGTCCCAACAGAATAAGCATATAGCCTAAACATGGTTTCTAACATGGATCACAACTCAATTACTCTAACACATAGAAATCTCATGGATAAAAATAAGATTAGGTAACTACACAGTACCACAGAAATAACCGAGTCATAATTCACACGGTGCACGCCCACACGCCCTTCACCTAGAATGTGTATTACCTCAACACTAAACACATATCACGTATATTCAGGGGTTCATACCCTCAGCACCAAGTTTAGAAGTGTTACTTACTTCAAACAAGCCGAATCCAATACCGAGCAAGTCAAACAATACTCTAGAAATGCCATCCCGTGCATACCAACCTTCGAACGGCTCAAACCTAGTCAAAAAAAACTCAAGAACATCAAATAATGCCAAAGGAATCAAACTCATTCGATAAAGGACGAATCTTTAATCAAAAGCTCAAAGTCCACCGAAAAGTCAAACCCAGGCCCGCACCTCGGAACCCGACAAAACTCATAAATTTCGACAACCCATTCAATTACGAGTTCAACCATACAAGTTTCATTCAAATCTGATTCCGAATCGATGTTTAAAACTCGAAAATCCACTCTGTGAAACTTTAGACAAAATCCCCAATTTGTCTCTTTAAAATTCACAATCCAATTATCTAAAATGAAGATAGATTCACAAAATATAACCAAAACCAAGTAGAGAACACTTACCCCAATCCATATGGTGAAAATCTCTTCAATCCGAGCTCCATAGCTCCAAATATGATAAAATGGTCGAAACATCCGAAATAGAGTACTTTATATCACTGGATGAATTACTGAACCGCGATCAAGGAAATACCATTGCGATCGTGAAGAAGTAAAATGCACTGCCCCAAAAATACATTATGCGATCGCGTACAAACATTCGCGATCGCGATGAACAAACAACACTGCCTCTACAAATACTCTATGCGATCGCCAATTAAACCATGCGAACGCGAAGCACACAGGCTCCCACACTCCGCGAACGAGTCACCTCTTACGCGAACGAGTTCAAGAAATTCCAGTTCCCAGCTGCCCAGTCTCAATAGTATGCGGACACAACCTCCATTGTGCGAACGCGTACAGTATCCACACCAAGCTATGTGATCACATCCATCAAATCGCGATCGCGATTAAGAAATTTTCCAGCTCAAATCTTTCCTCTACGCGATCGCATCTCCTAATCCGCGATCGCGAAGAACACTTTGGTTCACCAGACTTCAGTAGAAACCAGCAGTGTAATATGAAGAAGAAATAGTCCGACAACTCATTCAATTACGAGTTCAACCATATAAGTTTCATTCAAATCCGACTCCGAATCGATATTCAAAACTCGAAAATTCACTCTATGAAACTTTAGACAAAATCTCTAATTTTTCTCTTTAAAATTCACTATCCAATAACCAAAAACGAAGATAGATTCACGAAATATAACCAAAACCAAGTAGAGAACACTTACTCCAATCCATATGGTGAAAATCGCCTAAAAAACGCTTCAATCCGAGCTCCATAGCTTCAATATGATAAAATGGCCGAAATTGCACTGCCCCAGAAATACACTATGTGATCGCGTACAAACATTCGCGATTGCGATGAACAAACAACACTGCCTCTACAAATACTCTATGCGATCGCAAATTAAACCATGCGAACACGAAGCACACATGCTCCCACACTTCGCGAACGAGTCACCTCTTACGCGACCGAGTTCAAGAAATTCCAGTTCCCAGCTGCCCAGTCTCAACACTATGCGAACGCAACCTCTATTGTGCGAACGCGTACAATATACACACCAAGCTATGCGATCACATCCATGAAATCGCGATCGCGATTAAGAAATTGCCCAGCTCAAATCTTTCCTCTACGCGAACATATCTCCTAATCCGCAATCGCGAAGAACACTTTGGTTCACCAGACTTCAGCAAAAACCAGCAATGCAATATGAAGAAGAAATGGTCTGAAGTCGATTCAAAACACGCCCGAGTCCCTCGGGATCACGTCCGAACATTCCAACAAGTCCCATAACATAAGACGAACCTACTCGAGGCCTCAAATCACACATAACAACATCAAAACTACGAATCGCTCCTCAAATCGAACTTAATGAACTTTGAATCTTTCAACTTCCAAAACTTGTGTCGAATCATACAAATCAACCCGAAAAGAGCTCAAACTTTGCACACAAGTCCCAAATGACATAACGAAGCTATTCAAATTCCCAGAACCATGTTCCCAATCTGATTGCATTAAAGTCAACTCCCGGTCAAACTTATGAACATTCCAAACCTTTAAATTTTAAACTTTCGCCAATTAGTACCGAACCCTTCCAGAAATATCCAAATGTAATTCCGGGCATACGCCCGAGTACAAAATCACCATCCGGACTTAACAGAACTGTCAAAACCCCGAATGAAGGTTACATACTAAAAAGTTCAACTTGGTCAACTCTTCCAACCTTAAAGCTTCAATCGTGAGATTCATTCTTCCAAATCAATTTTGAATAACCTGAAAACCAAAACTGACGATTCACACAAGTTATAATACATCATACGGAGCTACTCATGCCCTTAAACTACCGAGCGAAGTGCAAATTCTCAAAACGGTCGTTCGGTTCGTTACATTCTCCCCTACTTAAACATACGTTTGTCCTCGAATATGCCAAGAGTTGTTCCAAAGCTATCAAATCATTGCGCCACCTTACCATGCACACACCCGGGGGTGATCGCACGTCCCCCTATTCCATAGAGGCCCGACAACACAATTCCTTACAAGATCTGAATCTCGCATCTACACATTGTATAAGTCTGAACAAGTTCTATCAAGCTATAACCATAACCCAAGATGTAATCACATGATATACCGCATAACTCGCAACTCGTAGCAATAACTTTCTGCCATAATAATTGCTCAAGACAAACCCAATACCGGTAATAAACCTCATATCAAACAAAACCTCATTCTAAAACCTTCGTACACTGTCATTGATGAAAGAAACACGCAGAAACTCATAATGACTCATCATATCAATAAGTCATGGAGCTCGCTCTCGTCCAATCAGAACCAATGTCAAATCCTAAACCGACTTCCAATGTTATTCCTCCATACATACTGTAATCAAATCCGATAGCACCCATTTTAGGTCCGACGACCTCATCTTATCAAATACAGCCGCCCTACTGACATGCCACACCAATTCAACCTAGAGCCACAAACCGTGCAATCCGTGCACCAATACGCAGCAATTCAAATGCACCCAAAAATAGAAAATGACTCAAATGTGAGAATCGTCCTGCAAACACAACAAGTACCACCACAACTGCAATGCTATGAACCCATCATACATGGTAGAACCAAGACACACAAATCTAACACAAAGTGTCACATCCCAACATAACTCCGCTGCAATGCGTGACCCTATCCAACACTGGTTGTATGAATTACCTCAAGCCACAATGCTCAAAATCATCAACCACACGTAATTCGACATCAAGTACATACAGTGCATGTCCATAACCATGAAGAAGCAAACAATACAATATACCACAACCGGAAAAGGCCATAACCAAAGCGCAATCAACCATTCCATACCCAATAACCATTTCGCTCGAATTCTGCTACAAAACCCATACAGAACCGCACCAGGTGTGCATAGAACCAAAATATCACAACCCCTCGTAGCATAGAAGAGTAACACATAGAACATATCTGAATACTAACAAGATCAACTCTAACCGAATGCCACACCCCTCAACACAGGCGGTTCAGAGTCAATACATCTGACCCGCTGTAGAATACACATCCTCAATGGGCCTACCAATGGGCCCCCAAATCAACCATGGTCATCCATAAATAGATAAATAACCCTCTGAAAGTCCACAACGACCTAACCATAACACATAATATCATCTGGCTAGCTTTGGCCATAGCTTCACAGTCCACGACCACAAAACAATCTGCTTATGAGAACTCCCGATCTCCAAATCCATAGAACACACGAATCACCATATCTGATCCCAACTTCACCACCCGAATGTCTAACACATCTCTCACACACGATCATCCCACGCAGAATACTTCAATAATTCTTCTGTGCCACATAGCAAAAATCTGAGTATCAACAGTCGATCAACTAGAAGAGTACCGCAATACCAATGAAGCATCCGTAAGTCAACACTCAGTGCACCTTCTGAAATATACACTCTCCTCAAGCAATACCAAGTAGTAACATCATCAATCTAGTCATCTGAAACCATCCATGTTGCTTAAGAATTCATGACCTTCCATTCAATACTGAACTGTGAACTTGCACATGCCAATCTCAATCCCACATAACACACCGCATCTATCATGCCATTATATAAAAAGTACGAAAATCTCATAATCAACTCTGAGTCACAAGCGGAGTACATACCCGGTCAGTCGGAAACCTTCCATTTGATATCACCCAAGAAACAAATCACAATACGCAATATGATCCTCTCGCCAATAGGAAATTATCCATCTCAAATTGTGGTAGAAACCATCGGAAGAACTTTGGCATCTATTTGCACATAACCAAGCTATTAGAACCGAATACTCTAACTCAACTAAGCCACGCAAGTCACCAAAACCCAAGAGCATTGCCACAAAACACCTGTAGTGACTCACCACGTCATAAGTACCCAAAGAACCTATCATATCCATTACTGTGTTGATCCAGCCTACTACCAAACTGTCCTATTTCTCCGAATTCCTTCCGAATTACACTCAAGATGACACTTCTCCTTGATAGAACACCATAATACTTAACAAAAACTCACCCCACGAGATCCTAGCATAAAACCACACCGCCCTAAGGCCCGTAAGCTGCCGTATTCCCTCTTAAGCACCCCAAAAGTACCACAACCGAGACACCCACTCTGAAGAGACCTTCTGTGAATCTAAAGTTATTTCCTTCACCTTCCCGATACTGAAATATATAATCCATAATGATATAGAAATACCACGAGTCTCGACACCATCCAATATAAATTTCAGATTCTAGCCATATACAAACCCGAATATATTCTCAATTGTTATATATAAATCTTGAATCCATTAGATCTTTCTCGAGAGTCATCTACTTTGCTCAAATATCAATTGCACCATCCAAACGGGACGAACGACCTGTGCCCCATTAGCACGACAACACCCAAAGCAGTAATCCATACTACTAATCAACTGAGTAAATTCCTACCCCATGCGCACTACATCCTTCACAAATAAAGTTTAAATCATTCCATGATTGTCATATACCTATAAAGTGTGATATATCATGCATCCAGAAATTTCCCTGCTTATGTCATCCTCAAAGCCAACATCTACAAGTCATAACCGATTCACAAATATGCATTAGACCGAAACCAATACAACACATGACCGTGCAATCAACTCGTCGATAGTCGACTCCCCCACTTGGTTGAAAGCCATAGAACAAAACACTCAATAACTCCTAATGCCCATACTCTATTACCGCTATATTATCTGTCACGGCCCGAAATTCCCACCTTCGGACCATAATGGCGCCTAACATTTCACTTGCTAGGCAAGCCAACGTTATAATGATATTAACTAATTTTTAAACAATCTTTAGATTTATTAATAACAAAGAAATAAACGCGGAAGTAAGGTCTAAAATATAGTGATTAATCCATAAAAATAACGGTGTCTAAATACCATCCCAAAATTGGTGTCACAAGTGCACGATCTTCTAGAATAAATACAAATAAAGGTCTGAATAAAATAAAGCTGTCTGGAAACAAACACACAACTAAAGTAAAGTAGACGGGGACTTCAGAGCTGTGAACGCCATGTAATTATACCTCAAGTCTCCTCTGAGTAGCTGAAATCCGAGCAAGTCTATGGTACGTCGTTGGGACCAACTCCAAAATCTGCACAAGAAGTGCAGAGTGTAGTATCAGTACAACTGACCCCATGTACTGGTAAGTGCTGAGCCTAACCTCGATGAAGTAGTGACGAGGCTAAGACATGTCACTTACATTTCCTGTATGCAATATTAGTAACAACAATAATAATAGAAATAAATCAGGTAACTCGTTTATAATAATTGAAGCCAACTCAGCAGTCATAACCAATTATCATTTCCATCAATTCTGTTGCAGCGTGCAACACGCTCTCACAATATATTCATATTCAATTCTGTTGCAG
>AWOL01S0179727.1:14989-56200 GCA_000715115.1 Nicotiana otophora
AAGATTAGGTAACTACACAGTACCACAGAAACAACCGAGTCATAATTCATACGGTGCACGCCCACACGCCCGTCACCTAGCATGTGCGTCACCTCAACACTAAACATATATCACGTATATTTAGGGGTTCATACCCTCAGTACCAAATTTAGAAGTGTTACTTACCTCAAACAAACCAAATCAAATACCGAACAAACCAAATAATACTCTAGAAATGCCATCCCGTGCATACCGCCTCCGAACGGCTCGAAACTAGTCAAAAAAAAAACTCAAGAACATCAAATAATGCCAAAGGAATAAAACTCATTCGATAAAAGTCAAATCTTTAATCAAAAGCCCAAAGTCAACCAAAAAGTCAAACTCGGGTCTGCACCTCAAAACCCGACAAAACTCACAAAATCCAACAATTCATTCAATTACGAGTTCAATCATATAAGTTTCATTCAAATCCAATTCCTAATCGATGTTCAAAACTCGAAAATTCACTTTATGAAACTTTAGATAAACCCTCCCCCCCAATTTTTCTCTTTAAAATTCACAATCCAATTATCTAAAATGAAGATAGATTCACGAAATATAACCAAAATCAAATAGAGAATACTTACCCCAATCCATTTTATAAAAATCGCTTCAATCCGAGCTCCATAGCTCCAAATATGATAAAATGGCCGAAATATCCGAAATAGAGTATTTTATATTCACTGGATGAATTAATGAACCGCGATCACGGAAATACCATCGCGATCGAGAAGAAGGAAAATGCATTGCCCCAGAAATACACTATGCAATCACGTACAAATATTTGCGATTGCGATGAACAAACAACACTGCCTCCACAAATACTCTACGCGATCGCCAATTAAACGATGCGAATGCGAACCACAGTGTCTCCCACACTTTGCGAATATGTCACCTCTTACGCGAACACGTCTCAACACTATGCGAACGAAGCCTCCATTGTGCGAACACGTACAGTATCCATACCAAGTTATGCGATCACATCCATCAAATCGCGATCGCTATTAAAAAACTGCCCAGTTCAAATCTTTCCTCTACGCGATCACATCTCCTAATCCGCGATCGCGAAGAACACTTTGGTGCACTAGACTTTAGCAGAAACCAGCAATGCATTATGAAAAAGAAATGGTCCGAAATCGATCCGAAACATGCTCAAGCCCCTCAGGACCATGTCCGAACATTCCAACAAGTCCCACAACATATCACAAACCTACTCGAGGCCTCAAATCATGCATAACAACATCAAAACTACAAATCGCTCCTCAAATCGAACTTAATAAACTTTGAATCTTTTAACTTCTAAAACTCGTGCCGAAACATATCAAATCAATTCGGAATGAGCTCAAATTTTGTACACAAGTCCCAAATAACATAACAAAGCTATTAAAATTCTCAGAACCACAATACTTACCTGATTTCATCAAAGTCAACTCCCATCCAAACTTATGAACATTCCAAACTTTTAATTTTCCAACTTTCGCCAATTAGTACCGAACCTTTCTAGAAATATCCAAATTCAATTCCGGACATACGCTCGAGTACAAAATCACTATCCAGACCTAATGGAATAGTCAAAACACCAAACCGAGGTCAAATACAAAAAGTTTAACTTGGTCAACTCTTCCAACCTTAAAGCTTAAATCGTGTGATTCATTCTTCCAAATCAATTTTGAATAACCGAAAACCAAAACTGATAATTCACACAAGTCATACTACATCATTCAGAGCTACTCATGCCCTTAAACTACCGAGTAAAGTGTAAATGCTCAAAATAACTGGTCGGGGCGTTACATTACACTTGTTTTTAGGTAAAGAAAGCACAATACAAGTCAATATGTCAATTACTTCTAAAATCGCGAAATAAACTGATCAAAATGTATATATTAGAGCTACTGTATGAATCTAGAATGCATATCCGTATTCATGATGAAATCGCAACACCTCACAGCACATGCCTAACACTCGCTAAGTGTCGAAACTAATATCTGAAAGTACAAGGGGGAGGGGAGGGGGTGAATTGTATTTTTTCTTTTCTTTTGCAAGATAGTTGACTAAGTTTCTTTATTGTCAACTAGATTCTTGATGTGAGAGATATAAACAAAGTACATAAAAATAAATAGCAAAAAGTAAATGACACCCGATGTTTTATACTGGTTCAGATTCAAAGTGATCCTACGTCCAGTCCCCTTGGGTTTCAAGGGAGTTATCTTTCAAGTATTTGAAATCTTTGATACAGGTATGCTGGTGTTGTTATACACAATCAACTTCTTCACAATAATAGTACTTTTATTGCTTCTCATACAATGTTTCACATGTGATTCTTTTCTCTCTTTCTTCTCTCCCTAATTACACAGTAAATCTAGAATAGACTATAATGCTTGTTTGGAGTATAACAAAAAGATTGATAGTGGTTTGATCAAAGTATGTTCTTCCTTTGTACCTCTTGTTGTATATATGTTATTTGAACACCAGTCTTCTAGGTGTGACAGATCCATAGATGTTGGGAAACCCAAGGGAATTGATCCTTAGCATTAATCCAGATTGATTTCTTTTAAGAATAATATAGTAACTTTCTATACTTGGTTTGTTGCTTCCGTGATTGACTTTCCTTGGAAAACCATTGCTTCCTTGATATACATGATTGATTATCCTCCGCAAATATTCCATACAGATTGATTTCTATGCCTTCCGTAAATGACTGGAATCAAATATTTATTCTCCATGATGCTCGTAATCATAACATGAATGATTCCTTGATCCTTGCTTCTAGATCTTCAGTACTGGAATCTTGATTTCTTCTTTATTGGTACTCTTCCACTTTTTCTTTTGACTTGATTCTTGGAGTTGTTTTCCTGCAAATAGAAGTAAGTTATTTTCTATCATTAAAACATATATCTAATAATCACCCCCTTTTTGATGATGACAAAATAACTTAATTCATTTTACTTCCCTGTTTATCTCGTCTTCAGTGGGCTCCCCCTCAACTTGTTGTCAGGTCTTTTGAGTCGGCTTCCTCGGCCTTTTTCATATGGGTTGATTAGTCGACTCTTATTCAGTTAGTCGACTTGTCGACTGACCCTTTCCAACTAGTTTACTCAAAATTTTCCTGCAAGTTAGTTTATCCTTTTCTCCCATTTTGGCATTAGTCAAAAAGAGGACTAAGCAAGTTTAACTACTAGCAGATATGATTAGCAGATAATAAGTTTAATTACAGTCATCCAAATAATCCAAAATCATGCAAGAAAGAATATCCAGGATATCCCAAAATAACATTGTCTAGACATAACCATCATAGATCAGCGATAAAGAAAGTAGGGAAGGGTATTGCAGGTAGCTTTCTTGAGACGATCAAAACTTGTGTTCATTGTGAATGAGATTCCATCAACACAATCATGAACTTCCTTGAAAACTTTTACTCCCTTTTCTGCAGTTTTCAGAACCATGACTCTCAGCTTGGACACATCAGACCCTATTTCCTTGGCAACTTCGTAGATATTTCCAACTAAGTACTGAGTAGTCAGGAGCAGATCTTTGATGGCAGTCAGCTTGTCATCAAGTGCAACAATCTTTGCAAGCAATTCTGGATTATTGACAGCATCCTGGGAAGTATCAACCTTCGCATTAGAGCTAGAGGGAATCACCTTGGCTTTAATTCTTCTTCTTCTTTATCCAAGCACCATCCACAACAACATAACTCATGCTAACAAATGCTCTATTGTTGTAATACTTGGAGATAGACACGGTAGTTTGAGAGGGGGATAATGAAGGCTTCGAGGAGGTGAGTGATAACCATCCTGTAAGGAAGACTCGATGGTTCTTCAGGACATTCTATCATAAAATTGATTACCCAGGAGGACAACTTCACTTTGTGCTTGGTGAGAAGGGAGTAGACCAAAAAAGTGTCTCTTTGAGATAAAGTGGTGTAGGATCATATTCTGGGAAGTATGGTGGTGGCAACAATGTGGGCAAGAATATGGGTTTCAAAGTTGGTGTCACTAGGTCCTAGTTGATTTGGCAAGGGATCAGACAGAGAATCAGCAAGACATTGTTTGGCCTGTTCAAATGACACTTCAAAATCTTCAGGCTAGGAGTTCTTAAACAAGGAAGTGTAACTGGAACTTTTACACTTAAACAGAGAATCAAAAGTAGAACAATCTAGAATGATATGCTGACCTAGCACGAGTGACTCAATTTTATCAAATTGGGGGAGCGAAGATTTGCATAGAACATGCGAACAAGATCTTCATAGACATTTGGAGGGGTTAGAACAAATAAATTTTCCCATCCCTGAAAACTAAAGAAGTCCTTTACCTTGAAATTAAGGGCATCCGTCTCTTTAATATTGGCGATTCTTCCATGAGCAATTGATTTTTCCTTGAAAGTGACTAACTTGTCTCTATTGGGTGAATCCCAGTAGTTCAATTCTGACTCTAGTACACTATCTAAGTCTATATTTATGTTCTTTGGGGTGTAACCTTCAATTCCTTCTTCCATAGGATGCTTCCCCAAGGATTTTTCCGTTTGAGCATTATCAGAGAGGTCTTATTGAGAAGATGAGAAACCCTCAGAGTGATTAGACCCAATGGTGATTGGTTCTGATGGTTGACAAGGGGTTTTCCCTTTGGACTGGGTGCTTTTGCGAGTGGAGGCAAAAGGGTTTTTCGAAGCTTTATCCATTTGAGAGATAGGGTGAAGATTACAAAGTGAGGGATTAAGGAATAGGAAATCTTATAGAGATGAAGAGAAGTGTGAAAAGGCGGGATTGAACCAACGTGACTGATGGGTGCAGAGAAAGGGAACATGCACAACTACTTGATTTAGTTTCCATCTTGGTATACTAAAAAGGTTAAACGAAAGACTAAAAATGGAGGCGCCTCATTAATGCAGTTGGCAGTAATAATGAGATACTATGGTACAAAAAGAGTTTCTACCAAAATCACTAAAGCACACAATCTTTGAAAAGTACAGAAATTTCAAACGCTTAATTAGAAAAGTAATAATGCCAAGTAGATCCCTAAGGTTTTGAAGTCTGTCCTCTAAAAGTGGCTTAGTGAAAATATAAGCTAATTGATTTTCAATATTAACAAATGATAATTCAATGTCACCCTTAAGAACATGATCTTTAATAAAATAATGCTTGATATCTATATGCTTTTCCCTAAAATAAAAGCACTGGAATTTTCGATAAACATATAGCACTAGAATTATCATAGAAAATTCTTACAATCTTAAAGGATCTATCATAGTCACTTAGTTGGTGAGTCATCCAGAGTAGTTAAACACAACATTGTCCGATGGTAATGTATTCGGCCTCAGTTGTAGATAATGCAACCGATCCTTATTTCTTACTGTTCCAGGAGATGAGTGATTTTCCAAATAATTGACATGTTCCACTTGTGCTTTTCCTATTATATTTATATCATGCAAGGTCTGCATCAGAAAAACCTTCAAGCTTAAAATTGTTAAGACGTGGATACCATAAACCATGTGATGTAGTCCCAATGAGATATCTAATAATTTGTTTCACTGCCATGAAGTAAGACTCCATGGGAGCTGATTGGAACCTGGCACATCTGCACACACTAAACATTATGTCAGGACAAATGACATTTACGTAAAGTAGAGATCTAATCATTCCACAATAGTTTGATTCATCCACCGGTTTTCCTTTCTTATCTTTGTCAAGAGATGTAGCTGGACTCATGGAGTTCCAAGTGCCTTTGTGTTGCTCATTCCAAATTTTTGTATTAGTTCCTTCGTGTACTTCGTCTGACATATGAAGATACCTTCATCTGATTGATGAATTTGAAGTCCAAGGAAGAAATTCAGTTCTCCCATCATGCTCATTTCGAACTCGCTTTGCATAAGATGTGAGAATTCCTTGTATAGGACAAGGTTAGAACTTCCAAATATAATATCATCAACATAGATTTGAATAATGAGATTACCTGAAGATGACCTTTTAATAAAGAGAGTAGTGTCGATCTTACCTCTTGAGAAGCCATGACTATCCATAAATGAACTTAGTCTTTCATACCAGGCTCTAGGTGCTTGTTTTAGCCCATAGAGAGCTTTAGTCAACTTAAATACATGGTAAGGAAATTGTGAGTTTTCAAATCCAGGAGGTTGTTTAACATAGACCTCCTCATCAATGAAACTATTTAAAAAAAATACTTTTAACATCCATTTAAAATAATTTCAAACCTTTAAAGAAGCATATGCAAGTAAAATATGAATCGATGCTAACCGAGCCACCAGAGCAAAGGTTTTGTCATAGTCGAATCCTTCATGTTGAGAGTAGCCATGTGCGACTCGCCTTGCTTTATTTTGGATAATTTTGCCTTCTTCATTCAGCTTATTTTTGAATACCCATTTGGCTCCTATAATTGCTGCATTTGCTTTTTTGGGTACCAATGTCCAAACTTGATTTTTGTCTAACTAATCAAGTCCTTGTTTCATATCTTGTATCTAACTTGAGTCTTTCAAAGCTTCATCGACCTTTTTTGGCTCTATTTGAGATATGAGTGCAATTTAGCCTTTTTCTTTAGAGCTCCTCTCGTTTTCATTCCGTCATTTGTATTTCCTATGATAAACTTCTGAGGATATTCAATTTTCCTTCTCCATTCATTTGGTACTGCTTCAGTATGTTGAGTAGTCAACTCAGTCTGAGATTTAGTATTCTCGCTGATAGCTTCATTAGTCGACTTTGAGATTTCATTTCCATTGTCAACTGATTCTTTTGGGTTGTTCTGTTCACTAATCTTGGGTTGATTTTGGCTGATCTCTTCATCACGTGCAAGGACTCCTTTCTCGACCATAGAGTTATTATCATAAAAAATAACATGAACTGATTCCTCTACCCATAGAGTGTGCTTGTTATAAATTCTAAAAGATCTACTATTATTAGAGTAATTGAGAAATATACCTTCATCACTTTTTGGATCAAACTTACCAAGGTTTTCCTTACTATTATTGTGGACAAAATATTTGCTTCCAAGATGAGTCTTCTTCAAGATGGGTCGAATCAAACACCTGTTTAGTATATGACATTGTGTGTTGACTGCTTCTGCCCATAAGTAGTTTGGTAGATAGTGTTCTAGTATCATGGTTCTAGCCATGTCTTGCAGAGTTCTATTTTTACGTTCAACCACTCCATTTTGTTGTGGTGACCTTGGTGTTGAGAAATTATGAGTGTATCCTTGGTCATTGCAAAATTCCTCAAATGATCTGCTTTTGAATTCTCCTCCATGATCACTCTAAATGGTTGAGATGAGGTACCCCTTTTCTATTTCTATCTTTTTCCAGAAGATCTCAAAGTTCTTTAGAGCTTCATCTTTGTGAGCCAAGATTATTACCCATGTAAAACGTGAGTAGTCATCAACAATAATAAAAGCATACTTTTTCCTCATATATTGGCAGTTCTAGTTGGTCCAAACAAATCCATATGCAAGAGCTGAAGAGGTTTGATTATGGAAATAATATCCTTGTGTTTGAAAGAAGTTCTAGTTTGCTTACCAAGTTGACATGAATCACATACATGATATCTAGAGTAGTTGAGCTTAGGAAGGCCAATGACCAATTCATGCTTGGATAGATTTTAATCAAATGCATGCTGGCATGGCCAAGCTTTTTGTGCCAAAGCCAAGGATCGTCAGTGATGGATGCTAAACAGATGTGACTATCCAGATTATCACACATTTCCATACCTCTTTTCCCGAAGGATGATTTAACCTGATTCGTCTTCAATAGGATACCTGGTTTTCTTGAAGTTCACTTCATGTCCAGAATTCGCATACTTGACTGATGCTTAGAATATTGTAGTTTAGCCCGTCTACAAGATAAACTTCAGTAATATCAGAGTTAATATTAAAAGGAACTGTTCTGTATCGATAATTTTTCCTTTTGAGTCATCACCAAACTTGATGTTTCCTCCATTGATTTTGGTAACTTCTTTGAAGAGATTTTTATCGCCCGTCATGTGATTGGAACATGCACTGTCGAGTTACCACTTTCCCTTTCGACTTTTCCTGCGGTGTTCCTACAAAGAGAGATTATTACCTTTTTTTAGGTATCCAAGCTTGCTTGGGGTCCTTTTTGGTTAGTTCTATTAATATCAGGGCCATTGGTAGGCCTCCATATCCATTCGGCAACATTTGCATTACAAAATCTGCAAAATGAGTACTTATGACCAGTTCTATTACAATAATGACAAATAGCAGTGAATCTTTCACTGGATCCGCTAGTGGTGTCTTTATGAGTAGTTTTATTTCCAGCAGGTCGGTTACCATTTGACTTACAAGTCTCTTGGTTAGACCTGATAGAACTGTGACTGGTAGATTTTGCGTATGCCATTTAGTTGCAATTACAATTCCTGAACTTCCTCTTGAAGAATATCTCTTTCAATTTCACACACTTTAAGGTTAAGTTCCTAGTCTTTCTTTTCCCTATTGAGTCTCTTTAATTCATTCACCATTTTCTGAGACTCTTTCAGGGTAAGAGCAAGAATATCTTGTAATTCATTACATCTTTCACAATCATAGGATCTTACCTCACTCGTTTCGCCGCATGCCATGAAGCAATTTTCAGTTTCTTCTTTGCAGTCATCGTCTGATACGTCTTCATCAATCTAGCAGCCAGAGTATTTGTTCATATCATTTTCCAATATGGTCATGAAATATAAATTTGTTATTTCTTCGTGTTCTGAGTTTTCTTCATCACTCCAGCTTCTGAAGGATTTGTTCTTGGTAAAGCCTCTAGAGACTTTCCTTTTTAGCTCTAGGCATTCAACTTGAACATGGCCATATCTTCCACATTCAAAACATTTTTTATCATTTTTGTCTTGTTCATTGAATTGTCTGGTTCTTCTGGATGACATTCTTCCCTTTTTCGTATTTCTATATCTTCTCATTAGTCCATTCATATTTCTTAAAACCATGGCAATTTCTTCTTCCAGTGCCTCTATATCATCATTATCATTGTCATTTTCAGATTTTTCAGTCGTGGTTTTGAAAGCAACAATTTTCTTCTTTTCTTCCTGACCACATTTGTTGAGATGTGTCTTCTCAAAAGCTATAAGGTCTCCACATAGTTCATCATGTGATAGTTTGTCCAAATCTTGAGATTCAAGTGCAACTACCTTTGTCTGCCATGTAGTGGGCAAAATTCTTAGAAATATTTGAACTTGTTCACCACTGGAACGTGTTCTACCAAAAGCTTTCAGATCTCCAATGATTTTACTAAATCGTGCAAACATCTTTTCAATGGATTCACCTTCTTTCACCTGAAAGAGCTCATATTCATGAACTAGCAAATTTATCCTTATTTCTTTCACTTTTCTCTTTTCTTCATAGGTAACTTCCAGTTTATCCCACATTTCTTTACCCGTATCACAGCTTCAAATCTTCTCATATTCTTCTCCACTGATGGCATTATATAGTAGATTTTGTGCCTTGGCATTGACTTGGATTACAACCATTTCTTCATCAGAATAATCATCTATATATTCTGGATCAGTGGATGTTTGTCCTTCAGCTTTCTTATCAGACTTTGCTGCTGGAAGGGGATAGTTTCCCTTCTTGATTACGCGCCGCACTTTGACATCGTAGGACTTTGAATATATTTTCATGCGAATTTTCCACTAGGAGAAGTGTTGTCCATTGAAATATGGCAGCCTTACTTGAGATGTCCCTTCTTGAAATAAGTGAGACCTGCTCTGATACCAATTGAAAGTACAAGAGGGGGAGGGGGTGTCACGACCCAAAATCTCATCTTAGGCATCGTGATGACACCTAATCTCTAAGACTAGGTAAGCTGATTACTTACTACGATTAAACCAATTTTAACAATGATAATTTGAAACAGAGTCTGATAGGAATACTGAAACAAAAGCAAAATAAGCCTACGCGGACTTAATCATAACGACCTCCCAAGATCTGGTAATACAGAGTCACGAACTCTAGCTGAATACATGGAAAGATCTCAAGGATCGAAATATAAAACTGTTCAAATAACTAGTTGACAGTACAATGAAAGGAAAGGACTCCAAGGGATCGCGACGACCAAACAGCTCTGCCTTGAATCCTCGTGATCAATAAGATAACTCTGACCAAGTCCGATATCTCTAATACCTAGATCTGCACAAAATGTGCAGAAGTGTAGTATGAGTGCACCACAGTCGGTACCCAGTAAGTATCAAGACTAACCTCTGTGGAGTAGTGACGAGCCACAAGTCAAGACACCTACTAGTCAAAATACTTATGCAGTATAGAAGTAAAAAGGCTAATAATGAAAGTAGGAATCAATCAATGGGAACAGGAATCAACGTGTGACATAAACAATAAACAATAAGAACACCATGAAAGTACCGTTAAAACCAAATATGGAACACAAATAACACCCAAATAATCAAGTCATTCTAACACAATTTTCGCAACAAATTACCCGAGATACCTCATATCATAGTCATGGGTCTAAACCCACAGTCATATGCTCACAGAACCGTGCGCCCACATCTCAAATCACAACCGCACGGACAACTCACATGCCAATATCTCAATCCGCCCAGCATGATCACAGGCTCACATTCACAATTCGCCCGGTGTGGTCACATGCTCACAATCACAATTCGCCCGGCATGGTCACAGGCTCACAATCACAATCCGCCCAGCATGATCACAGGCTCACAATCACAATCCGCCTGGCATGGTCACAGACTCAATATTAACATGAAAATAGATAATACAAGAACACATAGGCATGATCAATAAATGTCAAGTTTCAAACTCCCGAGCTAGTATAAGTGGCATGCTACGGGGTGTGCTTGTGCAAGTGTACTATTGCAGCCCAAGCCAACAAGTAATATCAAAGACATCGAGTAGCTCATCGAAGCAACACAACAAGTCACGTAAGGTGTATGGAATACACAAGAAAAAACACCCCATCGCACGAAAATCACCAACACAATGTCCCCAAGCTATCATACATCATCCCTGACATTGCCACCCATATCACTCTGCCCTGACAATATCATTAGCCACCTGTATCACTCCGATAGCCACCTGTATCACTCCATATAATAGCCACCCTTATCGCTCTGCCCAGACAATAATATAATAGCCACCCATATCACTCCGTACATTCAATTACAGTGAGATTCCACCCCTATGCCCCGCATAGCTATAACGGTGAAATGCCACCCTTATTCTCCGCATAACAACAACCAAACCACATAACAATTCACATGTGCTAACATCACACCAACACGACATATCAACTTGTACCACAAGTTCCCATAGGCCACAACCTTTCCAAAGATCCAACAATATCAATATATACATAACAAATAGCCCACGGCTCAAACACAATGTGTATAAAATCTCAATAACAACAAAAATGAACGGGAAAGTAACTCAACAAGGAACAACACCCCCTTTAAACACAACTTCAATTAAAATAGATTAATGATTTTCGATAGACTCAATTCCACTTAATAGTTTAAGCATAAACTCGGTAGTGAAAGTATTTTCATGAAATGGCAAACTTTGAATTCTAGTGTATGAATCAGGCTAACAATGACAGAGATGGCATGGCTAGTACTACGTCTGAATGCATGAGAATAACCCGGCAACAAAAGGATATCATGTAACAACAATTTCAACTAAAAGTAACTCAATAATAGAAGAAAATCACATAATGATAAAAGTGGTAACAACTTCAAATAAAGCATATAAGAGCAAACTCGACAAGTAAAGAACGTGACATGTAACAACAACTTCAAATAAAGCATGTGATAGTAGACATGTCGAATAAAAGATATAACATGTGATAACAATTCAAAATAAATACATGAAATAAGCCTAAAAGTCTAAACCGGTGAATTTTCACATATAGGCCCGAGTACGTACTCGTCACCTCGCGTACACGGCTCTCACATAACACAAATAACACATACGACTCAAATACTAAGGGGTAGTTTCCCCACATAAAGTTAGGCAAGATACTAACCTCAAAGAAGCCAAATCAATACTCTAAATGACCATCTCGTGTGAAACAATCTTCGAACGGCTCAAATCTAGCAAAAATAACTTAATATCATAAATCGGCCTTCAAATCCTCATTTTATATTTTTAAAAGTTTTTAAAAAAATTCTCATTTTCTCCAATTCAAATCACTAATTTAATGTTAACAACAAAGACAGAATCATGAAATATAATCAAATCTGGATAAAGAACAGTTACCCTAATCCAACACATGAAAATCCCCTCCAAAATCGCCCCAAAACCGAGCTCTCTAACTCAAAAAGTGATTAAATATCAAAAGCCCTCGAAATAGAGTACTTATATTCTGCACATTGATTCCTCTTACGTGATCGCGGAACAAACCTCGCGATCGCGAAGAACAAAATGCTACCCGGTGAAAGAAAATCTTAGCGTTCGCGGCACACACCTCGCGAACGTGATGAAGAATGACCAGAGGCTTAGCGAACACGTATAGAGAACCGCGAACGCGGTGAGTAAAAGTTCACCAGCCCCCAGCTCAATTACGCAAACACGAATATACAAATGCGAACACGAACAACGGACAGCTAAAGCATCGCGAACGCTTGCCCACGATCGCGACGGCGATGAACAAAATCCTGAGCTCCAGGAAACCTTTCTCGATCGCATCTGCATCTTCGCGATCACGAAGAACAATAGGCACATCAGCAAATCAGTAGTCCAAAAACATGGAGAAATGGCCCGCAGCTCGTCCGAAACACTTGAGGCCCCCGAGACCCCGTCAAAACATACCAAAAAGCTCCATAACATAACACGGACCTGCTCGAGGCCTCAAATCACATCAAGCAACATCAAAACTATGAATAGCACCTCAAATCTAACTTAATGAACTTTTGAACTTTCAACCTCTACTACTCGCATCGAATCATATCAAATCAATCCGGAATGAAGTCAAATTTTGCATGAAAGTCCCAAATGACATAGCAGATCTATTCCAACTTCCCAAATTGCAATGCGAAGCAGATATCCATGAAGTCAACTCCCGGTCAAACCTCTCAACCTTCAAACCTTCAACTTTCTAATTTTTGCCAAAATGCATCAAATCAACCTACTGACCTCCAAATCCAAATCCGGACATACACCTAAGTCCAAAATTATCATACAAAGCTATTAGAATCATGAAAACACCATTCCATAGTCGTTTTCATTAAAGTAAAAGTCCAGTCAACTTTCGTCTCTTAAGCTTCTATAACAAGGATTATTCATCCAAATGCATCCCGAATCATCCAAAAATCGAACTCGACCATACATGCAAGTCATAATACATAATACAAAGTTGCTCCAGACCTTCAGTCACTAAGCGAGACTCTAATTCTCAAAACGACTGGTCAAGTCGTTATATTTTCTCCCTTTTAAACAAACGTTCGTCCTCGAACGTGCCAAGAACTATTCCGAAGTCATCAAATCACTGAATGAACTGACCATACATATACTCGCGGGTGATCCTACGTCACTCCAATCCACATAAGCCTGAAAACACCATCTCAACTGAAAACGTTTCCTTCCACCCACACAAATAAGCCTTAGAACCAAAATTGTCACCATCCGATCATTTCCCAAACACCCAACTCCAATATTAACGTACGGTATCTGCCGTAACCAGCTGCTACGACTCACGCATACACACAGAGGGTACAACCATCACACATATATCCATAACAATATCTCTGACCACCACAACTGCCCATAATCAAATCCAGCACTGGCAATTAACCTCATATCAGCTAGAACCCTGTTCCAAACTTTCACAACACTGACAACGACGCAAGAAACATGAAGATACCATAACCATTCACTCAAATCAACAAGTGATATCTAATACCACCTGGGCACACACCTTGCAAGCTAAAACCCAATAAGCACAATGCGAATATGACTGAATATGCAAAGAGAAATACATGAGAGAACTATCAAACAAGTCTGACAGGCACAACTCCCTATCAGTACCATACTATGAATCACTTCCATAAGGTAGAATCAAAACATATGAACTAATCACAAGGATCTCATCTTAATATAACTCCACCGCGGCACGTAGCCCGGTTCAAACATATCAAACTACATAAAAATGCGAGGATCCCATTCTCAGTTCTGTGTCACAAGTAGAATACACATCGTACCAACCAAAACCTTCCACTAACTCAATTCCACGAAATAAAATCACAACACGTAACGGACTTCCCATATAGGTAGAGCACCTAAATCAAAAATCGTAACCAAACCATCTAGAAATCACATCAAAACTTACCGTAATGAGTAACTAAAAGTTCAAATCTAGTCGTATAGCTCTCAATGATGAATAAAAAAAAAACAATAGACACGGGCAACCACTATAGAATCTTCCAACAGGGGTAAACACATAAGCAGAGTACAAAATCACAAAACTCACCCATATGTGAAACAACATAGGAGGACTCACCCCGATAAGTAAAACCGAATCATAATAAGAATGATTCTCCTCTATAACAAATCGAAACCATACCTGTAACGATACCATCTGGTGTAGTGGCCTCAGCCCTACCATAGAAAGCATATCAACGGGCCGGGCCTATCCCTCTAGGGCGACCTCTGCCCACCTGTCCTCCTCCCCTGGCTAGCTATGCATGTGGAGTAGAAACTAAAATGGAGCCCGTAGCCTGAGTGCTTTGATGAAATCCTCCCCTCCCGAGTCTGGGACAATCTCTCATGATGTGCCTAGTATCACCATACTCATAACAACCCTCCGTGGGCATGGCTGCTCGTACTGACTCTGTGTCAGGTAATAGAAATAATTGCTATAGGAACCCCGTGTCGGTGGTGCACTAAATGATGACTTCCCCACATGAGTACCCTGATTAACTAGAGCACCACGAGTAGTCTGAAGTGCGATCTGGACTGGCCGACTGCTCGAGCCTCTGCCATGATGGGTTATAGCTGAAGAGTAGAATCCACTGAATCATCCAGAACCTCGAGACCTCTTGGTTTCCTTATCCTCCCTCTACTCACCTCAAATACGCTCTAACCTCCTGGAAATCTCCATAACCTGCTGAAATGGAGTATTAGTCTCCAACTCCCGAGTCGTGCTGAATCTAAGACCATAACCGAGCCCCTTAATAAATTTGCAGACTCGCTCTTTGACTGTAGGAACCAAAGTAGATGCATGACGAGATAACTCACTGAACCTGATGGCATACTCTGACACCGTCATGGTGCCCTGACGCAAATGCTCGAACACTTTGAGCCACGCATCCCAGAGGGTCTGGGAACAAACTCCCTCAAAAATATCTTAGAAATCTGAGCCCAAGTGGCTGGTGCTGCATCGAATGGTCTACCTTCCTCATAAACTTGCCACTACTGATACACTACTCCCGATATCCGAAGTGTAGTAAAAGCAACTCTGCTTACCTCTATAATACCCATGGTGCGGAGAATACGGTGACACTTCTCTAGAAATCCCTATTTATCCTCGGTAGTTGTGCCACTGAAAGTATGTGGACTATACCTTCTGAACCTCTCAAGCCTCTTCTGCTCCTCTTTTGATGCCCCTAGCCTGACCTCAGGCTGAACCGGAATAACAGGCTATACCGTCACCACACTCGGAACCTGACCAATGTGAGCCTACTACTCTGGAGTACGGGTGGTGGGAGTCTGAGTTCCTCCCCCAATCTACAAAGTATCTGGTGTAACAGAGATCAATCCCGCTTAATCCAATGTACCAAACACGCTCAAGAACTACGTTAAAGTCTTTTGAAGTTCGGGGGTAATAACAGGCGCCACTGGTGCTTGTCCACCAACCGGAGCTACTAAAGGCTCCTCAACTGCTGCTCTGGTTGGTGCTCTAGCTGCTGTTACACCCTATTTTGTACAATTCAAAACAATGTACAACTTATAGTACTCTACAAGGTTAGTTAAAGTTTAGAGTTGCCACCTAATGTTTAAGCTAGGACACATAGGTGACACTCTATAATGTACGCTTCGACTATGGTGTATGAAATCGTTGAGATTCTGAATAAGGGTTCAGGTTATCTCGAGAAGAAGGTGTTAGGCATCCCTCAAGATCCACAAAAATATAGTTCCTGCGGACTCGATCAAATAAGGGCGGGAAGGTTCAAAGATAATTAGCAAATACTCACAACTATTACAAAGAATGAATGAATGATTAACGTGAACTAGAATGAACATTAGTGATATTAAATCTGTAATGAATGATGTGCGGATGAAGTATGCAAGTATTTTTTGGCTGTTTTTGAAATGAAACGATTAAAATATATTGATTCGTATGAAATATATGTAAAGTGGACAAGGGAATCGTATTCCAAAAGATAAACTAAGTGTAAAATGAGTTCTAGATAAGAATAGCAAACTTGACAAAATTTATGTGCAACAAAGTATAGTATGTGAAAGAATTAAAAAGAGATATTAAAAGAATGGTATTTTAGTGTAAATTGAATAATATGAAAAGAATTTCACTTAAAGAATGCACTTGACTCAAAGTGTTTGAACAAAATCTTGAACTTACAAGAATACACATGAAGAGAAACTACTCATGATTAGAGTTTAAAAGTTTAGATGGATTACTAAAACAAGAAGAAACTTATACTAAAGGATTGAAAAAAATGAGAAAGAATATTTATTTGCACATGAGTAGATATTTATCAAGTACTTTGACCAAAGAGTGTTGAAAGAATTATGTCAATGTATAATGAGAAAAGTGAAAGAATTATTTTGATGAGCAAAGAATGATGTATATTCATAGTAAGGTACAAAACTCGACATGAAATATGTAATTAAATATGCACAAGAAAGTAGACAAAATATGTGATAGAGGTGGAAAGCTTTGAAGAAGGTATTCTTTTTAATTAATGAAACACAAAAGGTTGTATTTTGACAAACAAAAATATTCGGATGGAGGTTTGAATCAAAGAGTAAATCCAAGAAAATTGACTCAGTATTAACAACTTTGGGGTAGAATATGTGAAAGAATGTTTATGTTGGAATGGTCTTAAAAAGAATGGTAAATGAGGTTTTTAACAAACACATGGCTAACGAAGAACCAATCAAGAAATATGGACAAGCACAATGGTTATATTCACATGAATCTAATTGATGTACAATGCGTAGAATATTCCGGACTTTGAGAAACTCCAGCAAGAAGACATTAATTATGCACACTTAGATATAAACTAATCATATTAAATATTATTTACAGAAAAAAAACTAATTATCATGAATTTGTACAAAGCATATATTTACTTAGAGTGAAGTAAGTAATTTACAAATTGAGTGACCTAAAAGTATAACCAAACATGATGATAGCTCACATGTAAAAGAAATATGCAATCATCTTGTTAAAAAAAGGAATGTCATGCTTATGTAGTGGACGACTAGTTTAATTAATTAGGTTTTTATTGATCCTAGTCAATTAATCAAGTTGCAAAAATGCATCTAATAATCTAATTATAGATGCAAGCTACGCATTTATTTGACATGCATGTTGAATGTTTTTATTTATCCAGATGCATTTTGTCCTAAGTGTTGTCATATATAAACAAAAATCAAGCAAGCATGAATAAATAATTAGATATTATATCTATCTACGATTTTACTATACTTGTTGTCACGACCCGGAATTCCTACCCTCGGGACCGTGATGGCGCCTAACTTTTCACTTGCTAGGCAATCCAACGTTAGTTATAGGTATTAACCATTTTTAACAATTTTCAAATTACATGACAATAATGAAACTGAATAGTTTGAATAAAGGTAATAAACTAATAAGTGACGAAATCTAAATACAAATCCTGGATCTGGTGTCACGTGTACATGAGCGTCTAGAATACTACAGATAAAAGTCATAAATACGCATAACTGTCTGAACCAAAGTAAACAGCTGAAAATGAAGTAGAAGGGGACTTCAGGACTACGAACGTTGTGCAACTATATCTCAAGTCTCCACTGAATAGTTGGATCCGAGCTAGTCTACTGAACGCTGCTGGGATGTGATGACCCGACTTGTCGTTTTGAACATTTACCCTCTGTTAAACTATTTGAAATCTTAAATAGCTTTATATGATATATTATGACGTGTGTGAATCATTAGTTTTGATTTTCAAGTGTTTCGGGTTCGGAATAATGAATTTCATATTGCAAGCTCAAATGAAAAGGGTTGATCGGAGTTTGACTTTTGTGCAAACGACTCTGGAATAGAGTTTTGATGGTTCTTATAGCTCCGTATGGTGATTTCGAACTTAGGAGTCTGTTTGGATATTTAATTTGAAGTCCGTAGTTGAATTTGGCTTGAAATGGCAAAAGTAAAAAATTGAAGGTTTGGAAGTTTGACCGGGAATTGACTTAATTGATATCAGGATCAGAATCAAATTCCAAAAATTGGAAAAGCTCCGTTATGTTATTTCTGATTTGTGCGCAAAATTTGAAGTCATTCCGGACTGATTTGATATGTTTCGGCGCAAATTATAGAAGTTGGATCCGGGGTGCAATTCGTAATTTCGACATTATTTGACATGATTCGAAGCCCCGACTAAGTTCGTATAGTGTCTTAGGATGTGTTGGTATATTTCGTTAAGGTCCCGGGGGCCTCGTGTGGATTTTGGATGGTTAACAAATCGAATTTTGGACTTAGGAAAATGCTGAAGAATTCTGGTGCTGGTGCCATAGCTTCGGCGAAACCTTGGTCGCAGAAGCGAGAAGCTCCTCGCATAAGAAAAATGGGGAGGTAGGATGCTCATCATAGAAGCGGACACATTTGCACACCTGTGACATCGCAAGTACAGTCATTGGAAATCGCAGGAGTGAAGGACTTCGCATGTGCGGAGAAAATTGTCGCAGAAGCGACTTCTCAGGTGCAGTGTGTTGGGCACAGGTATGACTATTTGGGAATTTGGCCATTTTCACACATGCGATGCATATTCTGCATGTGCGGCTTCGCATATGTGATTCTGAGCCCGCAAAAGTGGAAACGCTGGGCAGAATGCTTTAACTTCGAGGGTTCGATATTTTCACCCATTTTCGCATTTTGGAGCTCGGATTGGGCGATTTTGGAGAGGAATTTCTCCACACGACTTGGGGTAAGTATTCTTTACTCACTTGTGATTATATTTCATGAATGGATCTTCATTTTCGGCGTTAGATTAGTGATTTCCAAGAGAAATCGGAGGAATGTTCTATAATTCCATAAAATACATTTTCGAGATTTGAATATCGATTCGGAGTTAGATTTGAGTAAAATTAATATGGTTGGACTCATAATTGAAAGGGTTGTCGGATATTGTGAGTTTTGTCGGGTTCCGAGACGTAAGTCCCACTGTCGACTTTTCGAGTGGAGTTGGAAATTTTTATAAATTGTTAAATTATAAGCATTGGAGTATATTGTGGTTAATTTGCATATTGTTTGAATAGATACGGATAGTTTGGCTTGAATTGAGGAGATAGGAAGGCGTTTGGAAGTTTATACGTGTGGAATGGAATTTTTGGAGTATTGTTTATCTTGCTCGGCATTGGATTCAGCTTGTTCGAAGTAAGTAACATTTCTCAACTTAAAGTTGAGGGTATGAACCTTGAATATACGTGTTATGTGATTTGTTTGGAGGTGACACACATACTAGGTGACGGCGTGTGGGCGTGCAACGTAGAAATTGTGAAGTAATTGATTCTGTGAAAATTTGTAGTCAAATAATCTTGGCATTATCCATGCACTTTCATGTATTAAAGAAATTGAGCTAAGAATCATGTTAAAAAATCATGCTGAGGCTATATGCCGGTATTATTGAGACCCACAGAGGTCGTATTACTGTTGAATTATTTGTTTAAATTGTAATTTCATACTCAGTCATGTTCATCCAGTTGTGAGGATATTTATGGGATTGAGTTGCACACCGCAGCAGGCCATATTGGCTTTATATATATTTATTATTATATGGATCGGGGCTTCACGACGCAGCAGGCCTAATAGGCTTTATTGTTATAGGATCGGGCTGCACACTGCAGCAGGCCTAAATGGCTTATTATTATAGTGCTTGGGCTGAACGAGCCCATCCAGAGTCTTTACCCCACATGGTGAGCGCAGTGGATATTATTCTTGGGATGAAGTTCCCTGGGCATGGAGTTGCCATATATATTCACTTTTGGGATAGAGTTCCCCTATATATTATATTTGGGATGGAGTTCCCTGGGCATGGAGTTACCCTATACATTACATTTGGGATGGAGATCCCTGGGCATGGAGTTTTCCTATACATTTATATTTGGGATGGAGTTCCTTGGGTTGGATTGGCCATGTACAATACTAGGTGACTGAATATCAGTTATTATGTATATATATTTGGGATGGATCTTCCATGTGCAAGATTGTCCATATACAATACAGTGAGTATAACGACCCGACTGGTCATTTTTAGTAGTTGCACTTCGCTCAGTAGTGTGGGGGCACGAGTAGCCCCGTATGACGTATTATGACTTGTGCGAATTGTCGGCGTTGGTTTTCAGGTGTTCGGAACTTGTTTGGAAGAATGAATTTTATTGTTGAAGCTTTTAGTTGGAAGAGTTGATCAATTTTGACTTTTTAGTATTCGACCTCGGATCGGAGTTTTGATGATTTCGTTAGGTCCAGATGGTGATTTTGAACTCGGGTGTATGCTCGGATTAGCATTAGGATAATTCTAGAAGGTTTCAACACTAATTGATAAAAGTTAAAAATTTGAACGTTTGGAAATATTCATAGGTTTGACCAAGGTTTTACTTTATTGATATCGGGGCCGGATTTTGATTCTGAAAGTTATAGTAGGTCCGTTATATCATTTATGACTTGTGTGCCAAATTTGAGATCAATCCGAGGTGTTTAGGCTTGTTCGTCGTTAGTTTTGAATTGTGAAAGTTCATTAACTTCATTAAGTGGATTTGAGGTGCGATTTGTGATTTTGATGTTGTTAAGTGAGATTTGAAACATCGAGTAGGTCTGCGTTATGATTTGGAACTTGCCTGCAAAATTTGGGGTCGTTCGGAGTTGGTTTGATAGAATTCGGATGCTTGCTTGTAATTCTAGAAGTTCTTGAGTTCTCCCTTCAAATTCCATGCGTGTTGATGTCCAATTCATGGTTTCAGGTGTTATTTGGGTGATTTGATCGCGCGAACAAGTTCACTTGATGTTTCTATACTTGTGTGGATGTTTGGCGTGTAGCCCCGAGAGCTTGGGTGAGTTGTGAGGTGGTTTCGGATCATTTTTAGGCCATATTTAGTTTCTGGTTTTTAGCTACAGGGGTGTACATTGCGATAGCATAGATTTGGACGCGATAGCGAAGAGAAAAATAGGAAAAATGGAGCGGTGAATCGCGATCGCGGAAGACTTCATGCGATCACATAGAAGAAAATCTTTGTTGCACTGACCCGACTTTGGGAGCCTATAACGTGCAATCTATAAAGAATTTAGAGATGATCCAATAATAAAATTTGTATCGCTTTGTGTGTAGTTTTCAGAAAATCAAACCATTAGTCATTTGGAGTTTTGTACAAAAGGTTATGGCTAATACACTATAGGCTGTCTGAGAAGGGTTGGGAAGGTTTAAATGGAAGTTTGTTCAACTCGATCACAGGGAAATGGCCGTGATCGCATAAGGTAAAAATTATCCTGCAAAAATTTTGTAATCGCGATCGCGAGGTTTGTGACTGCGATCGTGAATGGTACCCATAGAACAGTGTGTAAAGTAGTCTATTTTGAAGGTTTCAGACATTTTTTCATATTTGGAGCTATGGAGCTCGGATTGAGATGATTTTTGAAGGCGATCTTCACCATATGGATTGGGGTAAGTGTTCTCCACTCATTTTTATTATATTTTGTGCTTCTATCTTCGTTTTTGGCAATTGGATTATGAATTTTAAAGAGAAATTGGGGGTTTTAGTCTAAAGTTTCATAGAGTGAGTTTTTGAATTTTGAATATCGATTCGGAGTCGGATTCGAGTGAAACTAGTATGGTTGGACTCGTAATTGAATGGGTTGTCAGATTTTATAAGTTTCATCGGGTTCTGAGGTGCGAGCCCGAGTTTGACCTTTTGGCCGATTTTGGGTTTTTTATTAAGGATTCAACATTTATCATTTGGAATTGTTTCCTTAGGCATTAATTGATGTATTTGAGTTGCTTTTGGCTAGTTTCGAGCCGTTTGGAGGTTGGTGCGCGTGGGATGGCATTTTTGGAGCATCGCTTGGCTTGCTCGGTATTGGATTTGGCTTGCTCAAGGTAAGTAACACTTTTAAACTTGGAATTGAGGGTATGAACCCTGATTATACGTGTTATGTGATTTGTTTGGAGGTGACGCACATGCTAGGTGACAGGCGTGTAGGCATGTATCGTAGAAATTGAGACTCGGTTGATTCCGTAGAGTTGTGTGAACAATTGACTTGTATTTTCCATGTATTTTTCATGTGTTAGAGAAACTGAGTTGTGACTCATGTTAGAAATCATGCTTAGGAAAATTCTGGTATTATTGGGACCCATTGAGGTGATTCTTGCTGTCGAATTATATGTTTAAATTGTAATTTCGTACCCAGTCATAGTCATTCATTGCATATCATATCTCAGTCTCTGCTGCTACTTATGGATACATAATATCATCATGTTGGGCTAGTTTCATGACATTGTGAACCCGAGAGACTGGAGAGATTGATGAGTGAGTAAGGCCGAGGGCCTGATTATGAGTGATATTTATGAGATCGGGCTGCATGCCGCAACATGTTTTATTGATTTATGCTTGGATTTGGCTTATTATAGTGCTTGGGCTGAAGGAACCCCTTTGGAGTCTGCACACCCACAGTAAGCACAATTGATATTATATTGAGGGATGGATCTTCCCCGAGCATGGATCTTGCCTAATTATTTATACTGAGGGATAGATCTTCCCTGGGCATGGATCTTGCCTAATTATTTATACTGAGGGATGGATCTTTCTTGGGGTGGATTGGCCTTATACAGTACTGAGTGAATGCATGTCTGTTATCATATATATATTTGGGATATTTCTTCCCTAGGCTGGATTGGCCATATACAGTATTGAGTGACTGTGCGCGAGTTGTCATTTATATTTGGGCTGAATCTACCTTGTACAGTGCCGAGTGACTGAGCGTGCAGAATATTGAGTGTGATGAGTAGAAATGCGAGATAGTGAGATTGGGTACTCTGAGAGTGTGAGTACATGAGTTCATCACTGTGCTGCATTGCATTAGACATGCATACTTGATATGTAGGCATAGAGAAGTATTTTTTCTCATGCCATATGATAATGGAATTTCTTATCTGTTGTTAACGTTTTTGAGAAAAATCACAGATTTCATACTTACTCATATTTTTGGTAATTTCGGCAAAAGATTTGAGTTTTACTCTTATACATGAAAAGAAAATGTTTATTTTCCGGAATTGTATACGAGCTGAGCATTTATTTATTGAGTTATTTCTTGTACCATCTTTATTATATTGTTATGAATTGTTGCTAGTTATTGGAGTTGGACTCTGACCTTTGTCCCAGCTCGTCACTACTTTCAACCAAAGGTTAGGTTTGTTGCTTACTGAGTACATGGATCGGTTGTACTCATACTACACTTCTGCACCTTGCATGCAGAGTTTGGATCTTGATGTTATTGTGTATGACGGAAGCTAGCATTGAAGATGTACCTTCGTTCCAGTTATAGCTGCCTCTTGTTTATGGTAACCCTAGACTTATGAAAATCTATTTATGTACATTCGGACAAATGATATATTTATTTCTTACTAGGTTTGTAAACTCTAAATCTTAGAAGCTCATGATTTGTACTACCCGTCCTTGGAAATTCTTATATAACAATTGAATTGTATTATCATTTCTTCTCTTAATAAATATCATTTGAACTGGTTTGTTGTAAACTGGATTACATAACAGGTTGGATTAGGTGCTATCACGGCTAGATGGATTTTGGATCGTGACAGTGAGATTGAGTACTATGAGAGTGTGAGTGCATGAGTTCATCATTGTGCTACATTGCATTATATATGCATACTTGATATGTAGGCATAGAGAAGTATTTTTCATCATGCCATCTGATAATGAGATTTCTTATCTGTCATTAAAGTTTTTGAGAGAAAAAAATCACAGATTTCAGACTTACTCATATTTTCGGTGTTAAAAAATCACAGATTTCAAACTTACTCATATTTTCGGTGTTTTTCGGCAAAAGATTTTAGTTTTACCGTTATACTTGAAAAACAAATGTTTATTTTACGGAATTGTATATGATCTAAGCATTTTATTATTGAGATATTACTTATGCTCCTTTAAATTGTATTGTTTTGGTTATTGGAGTTGGACTCTGACCCTTATCCCATCTCGTCACTACTTTCAACCTAAGGTTAGGTTTGTTACTTATTGAGTACATGGAGTTGGTTGTACTCATAATACACTTCTGCACCTTGTGTGCAGATGTTGGATGTTGATGTAGATGCGTACGGTGGGAGCTGGATCTGAAGATGTACCTGCGTTCCAGTCATTGATGCCTCTTGTTCATGATAGCTTTAGAATTTTTAATCTGTTTATGTATATTTCAAACAGATGTTGTATTTTATTTCATACCAGCTTACTAAATACTAAATCTTAGAAGCTCATGATTTGTACTACCAGTCCTTGGGGAGTGTATTAGAGTCAGTTAAATATTAATTGGATTGGATTTTTGTAAATTAGCTTACCTAACGGGTTGGGTTAGGTGCCATCACGGATAGTTGGATTTTGGGTCGTGACAAGTTGGGATCAGATCTCTAGGTTCATAGGTTCTACAAGTCATGAGCAAATGTCTAGTAGAGTCTTGCGGATCAGTATGATAACGTCCATACTTATCTTTGAGAGTCTACAGGGCATCTAGGATAAACTTCTCATCTTTCATTCTTTATCGTGCGGCATTGATTCAGCTTAAAGCGTATCGCTTTGAATTCCTTCCAATCACTTGTATGCATATGTGAATGCTTGGTATCAGTTATATATCAACAGCTTGTGATTCTATGAATGAGGTTCGAGATGTGTATTCTGTGTTTTGGTGATAGGCCAGTCTGGAAGACTTGAGGTCAGGTTTAGACCGCAGCTTAGGCTCAGTAGTTTCAGTTACGAGAACTTGTACATTTGGACCCATATGTCCGGTAGTGTCTATATGAGTGGAATTTGTGGCTCGATATGCGGAGGAATGACTAAATGATGTATATGATGCGACTGCGGGATATGTTCAGATGGTTTGAATATAACGAGAATAGTTTCTCGAGAAGTAAACAGGGACATTGGGTGCTTAATTTCCGTATTGATTTGATGTATAGTATCGAGTTATGAGTGTGTTGAAGAATCTTTCACGTTGTTAAATTGTGGGACAAATTAAATTCTCATGTCTTGTTAATGAGTTTGAACTCAGGAAGATTAAGTGATCGTGCAGTAGTTGTGGCTGCGAAAGGGTATATCAAGATGCCAATTTTAGGCTAAGTATATGGGTTATCTCATGCTGAGTAATCTACGGAGGTGCTCCTTATAATGTTGAGTAGAAAAGTTCTTTTCTACTAGCAGGTTATATGCATTGCGATTTGAATTTGAATCTGGTTGAGAAATTTGACTTGGCTGTCAAGAGAATATATATGAGCTTAGAGGATGATTGAGGTATTTTATGGTTGGTGTGTCATGAGCTTGAGAAGAATTTTCGTTGAACTGACTGTGGTATTATGGTAGTAATAGAGTATGGGTATTGTGAGTTATCGAGTATTTTAATCTATGGCTTTGAGCCAAGTGGGGGAGCCTGCTATTAACGATTTGATTGCGTGGTTACGTGTTAAATACTAGTTTTGGGTTAGAGGCATAATTGTTGATCAGTTATGACTGTAGAGGTCGAGATCGGGGATGACTCAAGCAAGGAAATTTCCTGGATACGGGTTGCACTTTATGAAATTATGAAAATTATGGAATGATTAAGTTGTTATTTTGAAGCATGTAGTGCACACGAAGTATGAATTTGCTTAGTGGTGTTAAGGCAGGGTTACTTCTTTGGGTGTTGTTGTGCTAAGGGGAATGTGTCTTTCGGCCCATTTGGGCGGTGCGATTTAGATTTGAGCAAAGTGGGTGACTCTCGAGAAGGTTCTAATGGGTTCGAGATTTATATATAGCAATTGAGAATTTTTTTTCCAGACTTGTGTGTGGATAGAATCTAAGATTTGAATTTGATAGTGTCGGGATTTGAGGTAATTCTGTATGACTATGGATTTTACATTCCAGTATAAGAAAGGTAAAAGAACAATTTTAAGTTCACATAAGGTCTTTTCAGAGTGGGTGTCTCGATTGTGGTATTTATGAGGGGTATGATGTAGTGAGGCTATACAAATATTTTGGTGGCAATATTCTTGGGTTTGGTGACTTGCATGGCTTGGTTGAGTTAGAGAAATTCAGTTTTGATAGTTTGGTTATGTGCAAACGGATTGCAAAGTGTTCTCGATTGTTTCTATCATGGTTTGAGATGGATGTTTTCTACCGCCGTAAGGAACATGTTGTGCATTGTGATTTCCACCTGGATGGTAGTAAATGGAAGGTTTCTAACTAACTGGGTATGTATTCTGCTGGTGACTCAGAGTGTTAATGAGGTTCTCGTGTTTTCATGAGATGGCCTAATATAGGCGACCCGAGGAGCGAGATTGGGATTTGCATGTGCAAGTATACGATTCAGTTTTGAAGGGATGGTCATGAATTCTTAAACAACATGGGCGATTTCATATGACTAGATGAATACTATTACTACTTGGTATTTCCTGAGATGGATGTGCATTTCAGAAGGCGCACTGTGTTTTGACTTACAGATGTTTCATTGGTATTGCGGTACTCACGTGGTTGATCGACTGTTGATATTCAATTTTTTTCTATATGGCACGAAAGAATTATACAAGTATTCCTCGTGGGATGATCGTGCATGAAAGATGTGTTAGTCATTCGAGTGCTGGAGTTGGGAGCAATTATGGTGATTCATGTGTTCTATGAATTTGGAGACTGGGAGTTCTTAGAAGCATATTGTTTCAGGGTTGCGGCCTGTTTGAGGTAAGTATTTTATTTAAAATTAGTGGAGGCACTATTTGCGTTAATTATTTGTGATAGCTAAGCTCTATGAGTGCGCATATATGTGAGGTTTGAACCCATGTGCGAGCATCGGGGCAAGTATTCATACTCGGAAGAATGCTTAGGCTATGATATGCCTAGAGTTGACTGTTAAGCATAAAGTTATAACGTTTCTCGTATTCATACCTTTGTTGTGAACTATCTGAGCCATACTTGAGGTTACAAAGAGGCTAATTCCCTGAATATACTTGGTAGTTACTAATTCTGTGATAACTTGCCGATTTGAGCTGTGATAGTACACTTTGCACATGCCTACACTATGGCGTATTATTTATACCAGTCCAGGATTATGAGAATCTTATTCATTATCATATATATGTGTACTTGTTTAATTTCTCTTGTATGATATGCTTGGACTGGAGACCTGTGACCATGCCAGGTGATTTATATTATTAGTATGTGAGTTGTCCGTGCAGCACGTGAGTTGTCCGTGCAGATTCAGACATTTATATTATTGGCACGTGAGTTGTCCGTATGGTGATTTCGGACTTAGGAATGTGTATGGATATTTATTTTGAAGTCTATAGTTGAATTTGGCTTGAAATGACGAAAGTAAGAAATTGAAGGTTTGGAAGTTGGACCGGGAATCGACTTTATTGATATCGGGGTCGGAATCCGATTCTGAAAATTGGAACAACTCCATTATGTCATTTATGATGTGTGCGCCAAATTTGAAGTCATTCTGGATTGATTAGATATGTTTCGACGCAAATTATAGAAGTTGGAAGATTTGAAAATTCATAAGTTCGATCCGAGGTGCAATTCATAATTCAATGTTGTTTGACGTGATTCAAAGCCTCGACTAAGTTCGTATCATTTTTTAGGATGTGTTGGTATATTTGGTTGAGGTCCCGGGGCCTCGGGTGGATTTTGGATGGTTAATGGATCGAATTTTGGACTTAGGAAAATGCTAAAGAATTCTGGTGCTCGTGCCATCACTTCTGTGGAACCTTGGTCGCAGAAGCAAGCAGCTCCTCGCAGAAGCGAAATGGGGAAGTAGGCTGCTCATCGCAGAAGCGGACACGTTTGCGCACCTGCGACATCGCAGGTGCGGTCACTGGAAAGCGTAGGAGTGAAGGACTTCGCAAGTGCGGAGAAAATTGTCGCAGAAGCGACTCCGCATGTGAGGCCATTTGGGATTTTTGCCATTTGCTCTCATGTGTTGCATATTCCGCATGTGCGGCTTCACATATGCGATTCTGAGTCCTCAAAAGCAGAAATGTTGGGCAGAATACTTTAAGTTCGAGGGTTCAATATTTTCACCCATTTTCGGATTTTGGAGCTCGGATTGGGCGATTTTGGGAGAGGAAGTTTTCCACACTACTTGGGGTAAGTACTCTTGACTCACTTGTGATTATATTTCATGAATTGATCTTCGTTTTCGGCATTAGATTATTGATTTTTGAAGAGCAATCGGAGGAAGTTTTTATAATTCCATAAAATGAATTGTTGAGTTTTGAACATCTATTCGGAGTCGGATTTGAGTAAAATTAATATGGTTGGACTCGTAATTGAAAGGGTTGTCAGATTTTGTGAGTTTCGCCGAGTTTAGAGATATGGGCCTCACTGTCGACTTTTCGAGTGGAGTTGGAAATTTTTATAAATTGTTAAATTGTACGCATTGGAGTATATTGTGATTAATTTGTACGTTGTTTGAATAGATACAGATCGTTTGGCTGGAATTGAGGATATATGAAGGTGTTTGGAGGTTGATACGTGTGGAATGGAATTTTCGGAGTATAATTTATCTTGTTGGGCATTGGATTCGGTTTGTTCGATGTAAGTAACATTTCTAAACTTGAAGTTGAGTGTATGAACCCTGAATATACGTGTTATGTGATTTGTTTGGAGGTGACGCACATGCTAGGTCACCAGTGTGTGGGCGTTCACTGTAGAAATTATGACGTAATTGATTCCATGGAATATTATAGTCAAATAATCTTGGCATTATCAACGCACTTTCATGTGTGAAAGAAATTGAGCTGAGAATCATGTTAAAAATCATGCTGAGGCTATATGTCGGTATTATTGAGTCCCACAGAGGCCATATTGCTGTTGAATTATTTGTTTAAATTATAATTTCATACTCAGTCATGTTCATCTAGTTGTGAGGATATTTACGGGATCGAGCTGCACGCCGCAGCAGACCATATTGGCTTTATATATATTTATTATCATATGGATCGGGGTTGCACGCCGCAACAGTCCTTATAGGTTTTATTGTTATGGGATCAGGCTGCACGCCGCAACAGGCCTAAATGGCTTATTATTATAGTACTTGAGCTGAAGAAGCCTCTCCGGAGTCTTCTGTGGGTTGGATTGTCCATATACAATACTATGAGATTGAGTACTCTGAGAGTGTGAGTACATGAGTTCATCACTGTGTTGCATTGCATTAGACATGCATACTTGATATGTAGGCATAAAGAAGTATTTTTCCTTATGCCATCTGATAATGAGATTTCTTATCTGTCATTAATGTTTNACTGTAGTTAAAGTTTTTGAGAAAAAAAATCAAAGATTTCAGACTTACTCATATTTTCGGTATCTTTCGGCAAAAGATTTGAGTTTTATTGTTATACTTGAAAAGAAAATATTTATTTTTCGGAATTGCATACGAGCTGAGCATTTTTTTATTGAGATATTACTTGTGATGCTTTAAATTGTATTGTTATGAGATGCTATTGGTTATTGGAGTTTTACTCTGACCCTTGTCGTATCTCATCACTACTTTCAACCTAAGGTTAGGTTTATTACTTATTGAGTACATGGGGTCGGTTGTACTCATACTACACTTTTGCACCTTGCGTGTAGATGTTGGATGTTGATGTAGCTGCGTACAGCGGGAGTTGGATCTGAAGATGTACTTGCGTTCCAGTCATTGCTGCCTCTTGTTCATGGTAGCTTTAGAAGTTTTAATCTGTTCATGTATATTTCAAACAGATGTTGTATTTTATTTCATACCAGCTTTGTAAATACTAAATTTTAGAAGCTCGTGATTTATACTACCAACCTTTGGGGAGTGTATTAGAGTCAATTAAATATTAATTGAATCAAATTTTTTTATATTGGCTTACCGAACGGGTTGGGTTAAGTACCATCACCGCTAGTTGGATTTTGGGTCGTGACATGGGACCAACTCCGATATCTGCACAAGAAATGCAGAGTGTAGTATGAGTACAACCGACCCCATGTACTCTGTAATTGTTGAGCCTAACATCGACGAAGTAGTGACGAGGCTAAGGCGGGTCACTTACATTAACTTGTACGCAATAATAATAATAATAATAATAATAATAATAATAATAATAATAATAACAGAAAGACATGAAAGGAAGTAAAGCAGTTAATTCTTAACAACGAACTCAAATCTAACTAACAGAGAGTCCAGAATAATCAGTCATATAAGCTCTTCTCATTTACCGAGGCCATTCAATAGTCACAAACAATATAATTTTAATCAATATGTTGTGGCGTGCAACCTGATCCCACAATATCAACTTTAAATAATTTGTTGCAACTCGCAACCCGATCCCACCATATTACCATCTATCAATGTCATAATCCGTCCTTATTCACGCCATTTCAATTCATTACCTTTTAATTTATGTTGTGGCTTGCAACCCACTCCCCAAACAATTTCAATCAACAATAGCAATTTAACAACCAATATTTACAAGAAGTTCTACATCAAGAGAACAAATGTACGAGCAATGGAGAATAACATGATAATCAAAGAATCTCGAACAACTTGGAAGTCTCAACTTTACCAACTTAACGGTATTTACCAATTAACAATTCGTATAAATGAGACTACATTATTGGAGGCAACAAATGATACAAAACTATAAGACAAACAAGGTATAAGATAATTAAGATATGCAAGAAAGCAAATAGAGACAAGTAGTAAATAAGCATAGAATTATGGAAGGAATGGATAATTTAATACAAGGAATACTAAATGGAAAGTAGCAAATATGGCATGGAAGTCAAACAAGCATGTAGAAATTAAGGCATGTAACAAGATATACAATGACGAAACAAAAGCATGGAAACAAGTATTACAATGGCGCATATACACTCCTCACCTCGTATATATACGATGTTCCTCATATAATGCACATAACAAGAAGTTCAAGGGTCCCTAATTCCCTCAAATGAAGGTTAGACTCAACATTTACCTCACTTCGTAATCAACTCAAAGTTCAACCACGACCTTGCCTTTTGAACAAGCCTCCAAACCAACTAAATTTAGCAAATTATTGACCAAATGATTTAAAATAAACTTTAGAAACTACCCACAAATGAAAGAAGTTCAATTTCGATCATATTTGAAAAGGTCAACAAAAGTCAACCTCGGGTCCGCTTGGTCAAAATAGAGATTTGGACCAAAACTCGATTACCCATTCACCTCCGAGCTCGGTTATCTAATCTGTTTCGAAATCCGACCTTAATTCGAGGTCTAAATCTCAAATTTACAAAAACCCCTAATTCTACCCAAATCCCTAATTTCTACCATAACATTCCTAAATTTGATGTTGAAATCTCGTGAAATGTAAAGGGTAACTGAAAAAGAAATAGATTAAAGTCACTTACCAATGTATTTAGGAAGAAAATCTCTTGGAAACATCGCCTCTAGGGTGTTTAGGGTTGAGAAAATGTGAGAAATGAACTAAGTCTCGTTTACCTCTCTTTTACCCAGCTGCGGATGTCGCAATTGTAATGTCTTGTTTGCAATTGCAAACATCGCATATGCAAGAAAAGGGTCGCAATTGCGAAACCTGTCTCAGACACACAGATGTCGCAAATGCAGGATTTTGTTTGCAATTACGAACACTCAACCTTCGCAATTGCGCACTGTTATAGAAATACTGAGTCGCAAATGCGACTCCTGGATCGAAATTGCGATCCGTGACACGTTCACATAATCGAACATTTTCCTCACAATTATGAGTCCACCCAAGCCAGCCCATGCTCGCAAATGCGAAGACTTTTTCGGAAAAGCGAGGCTCGCAAATGCGAGACCTGCAACAGAGCACCAGCAACAATGAAGGCATCATTTATTCTCCTTAGTGTAAAATCAATCATAGCCTATCTGAAACTCACCCGAGCCCCTCGGGCTCCAAACCGAATATGCACATGAGTGTAATAACATCATATGAACTTGCTCAAGAAATCAAATCACAAAAATAACATCTAAATCTACGAATCAATCCTCAAAACGAATGAACTTTCAAAGTGAAACTCAAGAACGCTAGAATCACGTTTAAGTGTCCGAATCATGTCAAATCAATTCTTAATTGGACCAAATTTTGCAGACAAGTTTCAATTAGAAATACAGAACTATTCCAAGTATTAACATCAAAATCCGAGCATGTTAGCTAAAAAGTCAACTTACAGTCAAACTTAGGAATTCTTTAACTTAAAAAAATGCTAGTTTCGGCAAAATGAGTCAAAATAAGTTAGGGACTTTCGAATTCGATTCCGGTCATACGCCCTAGTCCCAAATCACGATATGAACCCACTGGGACCGTCAACATACTGATCCGCATCCGTTTACACAAAATATTGACCGTAGTTAACTCAAGTCATTTTAAGACAAAAATTCACATTTCCTCAATTTTTTCGCATAAAACTTTTTTAAAAAAAGACTCGGACTGCGCACGTAAATAGAGACATGCAAAACAGAGCTAATTGAGGTCTCGAAACACAGGAATAGAGGTTAAATCTCAAAATGACCTATCAGATCATCACACTCATTTTTTTAGTACATCCGATAACAGGAAGTACGGGGCGGGGAATCGATGAGGGGTTCATCTTCAATCTTTCTCTAAATGTCTTCTTTCGAAAGTGACTTCATATGATAGTACCTCGCAAGATAGGGGAACTGAAATTATTAGTAAAGCATAAAGTAAACAATAAACTGATTTATTTTTGAAATGATTTTATTTTTGAAAGATAGTTTTTGAAAATGTTTTTTGGAAATTGTTCTAGAAAATAGTTTTGGAAAATAATATATGAGGCTCAGATATATGTAACATATCCGTCTAGACATGAGATTGAGAATCACCTTGATTGCGACCAATGTTTTAAAAGGCGGGGGCGTGAGGTGAAGCGTTTTACCTCTGACAAGGCGAGGCTTAAGCCCTGAGACATGGGGCGTAAGTCCCACGGATCTTTAAATTTTACTAATTTTAAGATAGTATAAAATAAAAAAGTATGACATATATCATAATATGCAAATTAGCCGTAACGCCGTTACAACTCAAACATCAACAGTAATGTATTCGATGTGAAATCTTATATGTATCTCTTAAGAAGTAATGAATCTTGAAAGAATTGTGATATTATAATTTGATATTTTCTTTAGATACTCCTTTTATTTAATATGCTTTCTATTTGAAAGAGAATTTATATAAAAATATAATTCATAATTTAAATATATTTCTCTAGCATCGTTTATTTTTACGTTTCAACAAGTTAATAAATTGACACATAATTCATCATACTATACCATGATAACTAATTATTTATAAATAGTTACTAGCTAATACCAAGCTATTAAATTAATAAGTATTGTATCTCGTAAACATGGAAAATATTATTTAGGATAATAATTATAAAAAAAGTTACGGACTATTATATAATAAAGACATAACAAAAGTTAATAAATAAATACTTTTAAATGAAAGCTTTATTTAAAATTTACTATCATAGCATTCTTGGTGGATAACATGCAATAATTATTATTTTAATTAGACATAAAATACTCTCAACTTAATGATTACGAAAAAGTATTTATTAAGAAAATTTGAGGATTTACGAGGTTAGTTACACACAATTGCATAAAGTTCTATTAGGCAAGCCCAGTACTCTGGGCATTGGGCGTGTCCGGGTGTAAGCCCCGACGGCCGAGGCATAAATCTCACGGAACTAAGCCCCACACATAAGCTCAGGGGCGTTTTACGAGTGCTTCTCCCCGGGACGAGTCCCAATTCTGCTTTTTAAAACAGAGGTTGCGACTACGACGGCCGACCGTGTCACCTTCCGAAGGTTTTATTGGTTCATCACGTCCTTATCTTTTATTTTTTTGATGTTTATCATCATCGCCTCGTTATTTCAGGGGTCATTTCGGGGCGTCGTGGCCTCAAAAAATTATTCTCATCGGCCTCGGATGTCCACTATATCTTTTGTTCAATATCAGAATATGGCACCAAATCAGCAACACGTATAGTGGGACGAAGTCACCTAAATTGTTAGTCACCCAAAATTTTCAGATAACCAAATACAATTGCATGTTACTAGTCTTTGTCCAACTCAATAGAAACCGATTATGAATTTTTAGAATCAAAGCAAAATAACAATAATGTGTTTAGAATGTCATAGCTGCAAAACAGAGTCACAATAATGTGTTTACAATGTCATAGCTGCAAACCAGAGTCAAGAAGGAGACGGGGAAGAAGGAGACGGGCGGCTGTTTGCTCTTAATGCTTGAGATTGATGAGAGAGAGCCCATAGGGGCTGGCGGCTGAAGACAAAGAAAATGAGGGGGAGCCGCCTTTAGGATTTTTTAGACCCCTTAAGAATATCTGATTGTAGTAGTGCGTGTGTATTTTTTGTATTTTTGTAGTGCTTATAAAATATGGGGGTGGGGTAGACAACTTAGGGACCAAGTTTTAAGGTAAGACAAAATAATTACTATCTTTGCTTCAGTTTGTGTGAACATATTTTCTTTTTGGTCCGTTCCAAAAAGAATGACCACTTTCTAAATTTGATAATAATTTAGCTTAAAATTATAATTTTACCCTTAATGAGAAGCTCTTATAACCACACAAATACTCTAGGCCACTTTTTGACTTGTTTAGAACCACAAATTCTAAAAGTCTTTATTTTTTCTTAAACTCCGTGCCCAGTCAAACATGTTCACATGAATTGGAACGGAGGGAGTAGGGTTTTACCCATTGTGTAAAAAAGTATCATCATTACATATGTTATGTCACATCAATGTCTAGTTAAATCAAATGTCATATCACGTCGGATGTTGGCGGAATATTGAATTTGATCGGACTTGATCCGTATTTTGGAATTAATTACACTGACTTCCATATAATTAATATACTGTGCTATGAACTGAAAAATAATTATTTAATTAGAAATCCTGTAGTATTTATTTAAAATGTAACTATTACAATTGTGTTGTAGTAATTACTATATTTATTTTTTTTATTTTTATTTTTAAAAGTCAATAAATTGATAGAATATCATGATATTTGAAAATAGGAAAATTATCAATAAATTGCTTAAAATTTAGAAAAATACAAGAAAATGGTTGTATTTAACCAATTGCATAAAATAATAAAACATCCTATATTTTGTGAAAATAGGGATAATTATTCATAAATTGCATTAAGGCTAGATAATGTGCAAAATACTAAATTTTATTATTTTTTTAACTAGGAAGCCTACATAGTTGGGTTTTAAATACGGAGGGTCAAAATTGAGTGTCAACAATTGCCTCTCTTTGACCGGGGATGATGTAAGAATCTTCGGGCAAAGAAATTGACACCGTACTCACTTTGACCCGACATGATAGAGTTGGGAGTGAGGAGGTTTTGAAGATTGTGATCGAACTCTAGTGTTGAGTTGCCTACATATCTCGGGTTGTATGAGAATCAGGTCACATGTAATTCTGGAATGCAACTGAGTGCTACTTGTAGATCATAGCCTCATGGGGTGGAAGACAAATGTTCGAGGATGAAAATGTTCATATGATCTCGACATTGCTTCCAAAATTGCCCCAGTGTCGAACTGTAGTAACACTAGAACGTGGATGTTGGATAGTGAATGGATTGATTGGATGGATTTTGATGTGGATACGGCCGGGCTCTGTATTGAGTTTTCCTACATATCTCGAATGTAACGAGAATCATGCCGGTTGTAGTTCGAGAAGGCGATGGGATGATTTGATTTTGATTTTGATAGTTGCCCAAGCGTCAAGCTGTGATGACACTGGGTTTATTATGACCATGAGGGTTCAGATTACCTACACACCTCATGTCAGTGGGATATAAGAACGACACTTGGGGACATACCGCCGATTGTTGTTGGAAAGCTTGACGTCCGTCCTCAAAATCTGCCCCAATTTATTGATAGAAGATAATTCCATGTTGTGTCGCGTCTTTGATAAGTAAAGTTGACGATGTGTGGACTATGCTTCTATTTAGCTTGAGAAGATGGATATGTGGTTTTTGAATAAAATAGGGTCCAGGGTTGGAACTCTAATTCGAAAGAGATCTGGGCTAGATATAGGTCCGAAGTGATCGGAGCACTTTGATTTTTGAAGGAAATTCGGACCGCGTACCAGTCCGAAATGATCGGAGCCCTTCGCTTTTTGAAGGAAATTTGGACAGTGTACCGGTTCGAAGCGATATCAGAGCACTTTGATTGAAAAAGGGAAGTCTGGGCTGTATACCGCTCAGAAGCAATATCAGAGCATTTAATTCTAAGATACCCGTATGGGAAGGTGGGCTCTTGTAAAATTGAACTTGAAATAAAATGCCCATTGTTCAGGTTTGGCTTTGAAAGGAAATGCACATTGTTTAGGAGAGCGCTTGGAAAATTTGACTTTGAAATGAAATGTTCATTGCTTAGGAGGACGCCTAGAAAGCAAGAAGCTATTTTTTTTTCTTATGTAAGAAGATTGATGAAAAGTGTTCTGTTATTAATGGATCAGATAGGTAATAGATGCAAAACGATAGAATTTTGAAATGATATGGTCGGGTCTAACTTGGACTGCCTACGTATTCCAATGGAATCAGGCCAAAACGTAGTTCGATTACAAAAGATGATTGTATCCGATGTGGATTGCCTACGTATTCCTACTAAAGAAAATCAAGTCGAGGCGTAGTTCCGAATGTATAGAAATGATTTTTGGTTTTCTATTTCAAGAGTGGGATCGGACCCTACGTGGGTTGACTACGTATCCCCCATGGGAAGTCAGGTCGGGCGTAGTTCAGTTACAACAAAATCTAACTATGCCGACAACAAAACTTGATTCTTTTTGTTTTAAAATCCTAAGCTCCAGGAAACCTTTCGCGATCGTGTCTGCATCTTCGCGATCGCAAAGAACAACATGCACACTAGCAAATCAGCAGTCCAAAAACATGGAGAAATGGCTCGTAGCCCATCCAAAACACACCTGAGGCCTCCAAGACCCCCATCGAAACATACCAACAAGTTCCATAACATAATGCGGACCTGCTTCTGTCACGACCCAAAATCCAAACCGTCGTGATGACACCTAACCCAACCCGCTAGGTAAGCCAATTAATAAAATAACATAATATAATAACACTGAAGTGAATCAAAGATAATATAATTGAATTTTATACAACTCCCCAAGGACCGGTAGTACAAATCATGAGCTTCTAAGATTTAGAGTTTACAAAGCTAGTATGAAATAAATATATCATTGGTTCGAATGTATAAAAAACAGATTTTCATTAGTCTAAAGCTACCATGAACAAGAGGGAGTTGTAGCTGGAACGCAGGTACATCCTCAAATCCATCTTCCATCGTGCACAGCAACATCAGCATCCAACATATGCACGCAAGGTGCAGAAGTGTACTATGAGTACAATCGACCCCATGTACTCAATAAGTAACAAACCTAACCTTAGGTTGAAAGTAGTGACGAGCTGGGACAAGGGTCAGAATTCAAAACCAATAACCAGCAACAGTTCATAACAGTATAATAAAAATGGTACAAGAAATAACTCAGCTCGTTCAAAGTTACGAAAAATAGGCATGCTTTTCAAGTATAACGGTAGATCCCAAATCTTTCACCGAAAACTCCAAAAGATATATAGGTAAGTTTGAAAACTGTGATTCTTCCCAAAACCCTTTCAACAACAAATAAGATATTTTATTTTTAGATAGCATGAGAAAATTCCATCTCTATGCCTATATGTCAATATACAAGTGAAATCATGAATGTCACCAAAACTCGGGTAACATGAGGAAATACATCTCTATACATGTATTTCAAGTACGCATGTCAAATGCTATGAATCTCAGTGATGAACTCACGTACCCACCCTCAGAGTACTCAATCACTCAATACTGTACAGGGCAGGTCCAGCCCAGGGAAGATCTATCTCTCAATATAAATAGCAACTGACAGTCAGTCACTCAGTATAATTTAAGGCAAATCCAACCAAGGGAAAATCCATCCCAAATATAAATGTTTAGGGCAAATCCAACCCAATGCAAAATGAACCAAAATGCAAATAAACCAGGGCAGATCCAGCCCAATGCAAATGAACCAGGGCAGATCCAGCCCAATACAAATGATTGCTAGCAATTGCGCCCACTATGGGTGTGCAGACTATGGAGGGGCCGATCAAGACCAATCGCTATAATAAGCCAAATTCTGGCATGAATCAATAACGTTTGTTGCGGCGTACAGCCCTATCCCATAAATATCACTCACAACAGGCCCTCGGCCTCACTCAGTCATCAATATCTCTAGTCTCTCGGGCTCACAACACTCATGCTAAGCCGCCTAAATCAATGATATGAGATGTGACAATATACAATAACAGAGACTAAGATATGATATGCAATGATAAATATCACTAAGTACATAACTGCAATTAAGTAAATAACTTATCAGCAAAGATTGTGGGTCCCAATAGTACCGGCATATAGCTTAAAAATGATTTCTAGCATGAATTACCTCTCAAGTGCTCTAACACATAGAGTACAGTAAAACAAATGTTCAGATAAAATAGCTACACAGTTCCGTAGAATCGACTAAATCATAATTCACACGGTGCACGCCAACACGCACGTCACCTTGCATGCACGTCACCTCAACATCAATCACATAACACGTAATTCGGGATTTCATACCAGCAACACCAAGTATAGAAGTGTTACTTACCTCCAACAAGCCAAATCCAATACTGATCAAGCCAAGCGATGCTCCAAAAATGCCATCCCGCACGTACCGACCTCCAACGGCTCGAATCTAGCCAAAGGCAACTCAAATACATCAATTAACGCCAAAGGAAACAAACCCAATCGATAAAGATCGAATCTTTAATCAAAAGCCCAAAATCAACCCAAAAGTCCAACCCAGGCCCGCACATTAAAACTCGACGAAGATAACATCCTATAACCCATTCAATTATGAGTCCAACCACACTAGTTTCACCCAATTCCGACTCCGAATCGATGTTCAAAACTTAAAAACTTACTCTATGAAACTTTAGGCTAAAACCCCCAAATGTTTCTTTAAAATTCATAATCCAAATGCCAAAAAATATAATCATAAATGAGTAGAGAACACTTACACCAATCCACATGGTGAAAACTGCTTCAAGAATCGCCTCAATCTGAGGTCTATAGCTCCATTTATGAATAAAACGATCAAACCCTCGATTTAAAAGCTTCTGCCCAGTCATTTCTGCTTTTGCGAACACATGAGCCGCTTCTGCGGCATCGCTTCTGCGATACGAACTCCTCTTCTGCGGACTCCACTAGCCAGCTGACCCCTCGCACCTACGGATATCCATCACTTCTGCGCAACCGTAGGTGCGAAGCCAAACACGCTTTTGCGCCCTAGACCATCGCTTCTGTGGGGCCGCAGATGCGCCCCAATTTTCGCACATGCGAAGACTCCAAACTTCGCCCCTTTTTGCTTCTACGACCACTATGCCGCATTTGCGGCTCCGCACTTGTGCCCGTAGCTCCACAGGTGCGGTCACACCAGAATCTCTGCCAAACCAGCCTTAACCAAATAGGTCCAAAATGATTCGAATCCCGTCCGAAACGCACCCGAGCCCCTCCGGACCCCGTCCGAATATACAAACAAGTCCCATAACATAACACAGACTTATTCGAGGTCTCAAATCACACATAACAACATAGAAATGAAGAATCACACCTCAAATCAACATTTAATGAACTTTGAACTTTCAACTTCCAAAACTCGCGCCGAAACATATCAAATCCACCCGAACTGAACTCAAATTTTGCACACAAGTCTCAAATGACATAACGAAGCTATTCCAATTCCTAGAACCACAATCTGAGTCTGATATCATCAAAGTCAACTTCCGGTCAAACTTAAGAACTTTTCAATTCTTCAAATTTCCAACTTTCGCCAATTAGTATCGAATCCTTCTAGAAATATCCAAATGCAAATCTAGGTATACATCCGAGTCTAAAATCACCATATGGACCTAGCGGAACCATCAAAACTCCGTTCCGGTGTCAAATTCACAAAAGTCAAACTTGGTCAACTCTTCCAACTTAAAGCTTAAGTCATGAAATTCATTCTTCCAAATCGATTCTGAATAACCTAAAAACCAAAACCGACGATTCATATAAGTCATAATACATCATACAGAGCTACTCATGCCCTCAAACTACCGAGCGAAGTGCAAATACTCAAAACGACCGATCAGGTCGTTACATCCTCCCCCACTTAAACATACGTTCGTCCTCGAACGTGCCAAGAGTCGTCCCAAGGCCATCAAATCACCGTATAACATTACCATGCACATACCGGGGGTGATCCCACGTCACCCTAATCTATATAGGCCCGAAAACACAATATAACTGAAGATCGTTACTTCGACCTTAGCCCGTAAACCTTAGAATCCAATTTCCAATATCTGAAATATTCTATAAGACCCGAATCTCGCATCTACACACTGCATAAGTCTGAACAAGCTATCTCAAACCATATCACATGATATACTGCATAACTCCAATACTCATAGCAATAACTCCCGACCGCAATAGATGCTCGACAACCAACTCGACACCGGTAACAAACCTCATATCAACTACAAATCTTGTTATGAACCTTTGTACACTTCCAATGATGAAAGAAACATGCAGAAACTCTTAACCATTCATCAGATCAACATGTCTTGGAGCTCTCTCTCTCGTCCGACAAGAACCAAAGCAAATCCTAAGCCAACTT
>AWOL01S0179728.1:0-15650 GCA_000715115.1 Nicotiana otophora
AATTATCCTCCTCACGTGGTTTGAATTTACTGCATCTTTATTTGTTTAATCTAACACAATTTATCGTTTGTATCGAATTAATCCACGTATCCTTAAAACTACTTACAAATTTAATTGTTATCCGTTTTTAGGGTAAAAAATTTGGCACCCACCGTGGGGCTAAGGATAATAGTGGAAATTTGATACAAATTTGCATAACATACCCTATTTTACACTTGTTCTTTGGGATGTCTTTAATTTCATGTCAAAGTTTAAAAAGTCGAACTCCCAATCTGCCCCTCTAAACGTGGATGCTGAGTCCAGTCATCATGATGAGAACAACGATATGGTACCCAGCAAGAGGTGCCCTCTATCAATCCCAACGGAGTTCCGGCTGCGGACCTAATCGACGCTAACTCACATGTGGCCATCAATGCAAATTTGCCTATCGATCCTGAGAACAGCGTCCGCAGGGGAGTCCGATCGGCAGGCCAAAATACATATGACGGTGAAGGAGATGGGATCAACTTGTGAATGATCTTCAAAATTCTACAGGCTCAACAAGCAGCGATAGCCCATCTTCAAAACCATAACCGCGCCCCCAGCAGGGTTGAGCCCGAGCCACCCCGGGAAAACGCTCGTAGAAACGAACCAGTAACGGAGAGGTCGAGTGATGCCGAACCCGGGACTAACCCCGAGATCATAAACATGCTTGAGGAACTAACAAATCGGGTAGAATCAGGAGAAAAGAAAATCGAAGCCAATGGCAAAATGGTAGAAACCTACAATTCCAGGGTCGACCAAATCCCAAGGGCACCATCGATATTGAAGGGCCTGGATTCCAAGAAGTTTGTTCAAAAACCTTTTCCTCCAAGCACAGCTCCGAAGCTAATCCTGAAGAAGTTCCGCATGCCCGAGATTCCTGAGTACAACGGAACAACCGACCTAAATGAGCATGTGACCTCCTATACGTGCGCCATCAAAGGGAACGACTTAGAGGATCATGAGATCGAGTCCGTTCTGCTGAAAAAATTTGGGGAAACTTTGTCGAAAGGAGATATGATTTGGTATCACAACTTACCCCTTAATTCTATTGACTTGTTTTCTATGCTTGCAGACTCTTTCATGGAAGCACATGCCGGGGCCATCAAGGTCAAGACAGGAAGTCAGACATTTTCAAAGTGAAACAGAGAGATAGTGAGATGCTCAGGGAATTCGTGTCCCGGNATTTCAAATGGAACGAATGGACCTGCCTCCGATCGCGGACGATTGGGCCGTTCAAGCCTTCACCTAAGGACTCAATACTCGAAGCTCATTGGCTTCACAACATTTAAAGCAAAATCTGATAGAGTATCCGACTGTAACTTGGGCCGACGTACATAACCGATATCAATAAAAAATTAGGGTTGAAGATGATCAGCTTGGGGCCCTTTCCGGGTCCGTTTATCCCGTCAGAGCTATCGACAGACCCAAGAGAGACATTGATCGTGAACCAGGATAAAATAGGGATCGATATTAACCATATAATGGGGACCGAAGATGTAATGGGTCTGGAAAAAACCCTGTGAGAAGTGAAAGGATAAGCGATCGAGGTCAAAATAACCGGGGACTCATGAGCAAAAGCGGTTTCGACAAGCCTATAAGGCCTAAGGAAGCGCTAAAGTTATCGGAGTACAACTTCAACGTCAATGTTGCTGCCATCGTATCTTCCATCGGACGGCCCAAAGGGACCCCAACCTAATGTGTAAGTATCACGGCACTCACGGCCACAGAACAGAAGATTGCCGACAATTGAGAGAGGAAATAGCCCGGTTATTCAACAACGGACATCTCCAAGAATTCCTGAGCGATCGAGCCAAAAACCATTTCAGGAATAGGGACATTAATAAGGAGATCGAGCAGGAGGAGCCTCAGCATGTCATTAACATGATCATCAGTTGGGTCGACGTCTCCCAGGGGCCGATGTTTAAGCACACCAAAGAGTCCATCACTAGAGAAAAATGGACTCGAGATTACGTGCCAGAAGGAACCTTATCTTTCAACGACGAGGACGCTGAAGGCATCGTGAAGCCACACAACGATGCACTGGTAATATCTGTACTCATAAATTAATCTTGAGTTAAACGTATGTTAATTGATCCAGGTAGCTCTGCTAATATCATCATATCGAGAGTCGTAGAGCAGCTGGGTCTACAAGACCAAATTGTGCCTGCAGTCCGAGTTCTAAATGGATTCAACATGGCACGTGAGACCACTAAAGGGGAGATAACACTATCGGTGAACACAGCCGGACCCATTTAGGAAGCAAAGTTCTATGTGATCGAAGGAGATATGAGATACAACGCTCTGTTCGAGAGGCCGTGGATTCAAAACATGAGGTCAGTGCCCTCGACACTACACCAGGTGTTGAACTTCCCAACGCCAGGAGGGATTAAAACAATTTATGGAGAACAGTCGGCCACAAAGGAGATGTTCGCGGTCGACGAGGTGGTCCCAATATCTGCACTTTCTACGCCAAAGGATCCGAGTTTGGCCGCCAAGGAAGGGACCAAATAGATATCACCGATACCGTCCCCAACCGAATCGGAGAAGCAGGGGACGGATGAGGACGATGACTATGAAGTTCCCAGATCATTCATAGTCCCCGACGATTCTGACGCCACCAAATCAACGGTCGAAGTACTGGAGCAAGTCATATTGATTGAGCACCTGCCCGATCTAAGGTATACCTCGGCACGGGGTTAAATCCCGAGCTCAGGAAAAAACTCATTAAATTCCTTATGGCTAACATAGATTGTTTCTCTTGGTCCCATCTCGACATGATAGTGATCCCGCCAGAGATAACTACCCATAAGCTGAGCCTGGATCCGAAGTTCGACCCGATCAAATAGAAAATGAGGCCTCAATCTGAAGTCAAGCATGCATTCATCAAAGACGAGTTATCTAAACTCCTTAAAATAGGGTCCATCCGAGAGGTTAAATACCCGGATTGGCTAGCAAACATAGTGGTAGTCCCTAAAAAGGGAATAAATTAAGAATGTGTGTCGACTACAAAGACTTGAATAAGGCATGCCCCAAGGACTCTTTCCCTCTTCCCAACATCGATCGCATGATCGATGCGATGGCCGGCCACGAGATCCTCATCTTTCTCGATGCTTATTCCGGGTACAACCAAATTCGGATGGACCAGGGCGACCAGGAAAAAACTACCTTCATCACTAAGTACGGCACCTACTACTATAATATAATGCCATTCGGACTAAAAAATGCCGCTGCCACTTACCAACGCCTAGTAAATTGAATGTTCGAAGAACAAATAGGAAAATCAATGGAGATTTACATTGGCGATATGTTAGTTAAGTCCCTGCGAGCAGATGATCATTTGAAACATTTGCAGGAAACCTTCAACGTATTGAAGAAATACAATATGAAGTTGAACCCGAAGAAATGCGCATTTGGAGTCGGGTCCGGGAAATTTTTCAGATTCATGGTGTCTAACCGTGGAATCAAGATCAATCCCGATAAAATCAAGGCCATAGAGGACATTAACGTGGCGGACAATGTCAAGGTCGTTCAAAGGATAACCGAGCGTATAGTCGCATTGGGCCAATTCATTTCAAGGTCCTCCGACAAGATCCATCGGTTCTTCTCGTTATTGAATAAGAAGAATAATTTCTCATGGACACTGGAGTGTCAGCAAGCCTTGGAAGAACTTAAGCGGTACCTTTCGAGCCCGCCTTTGCTTCATACTCCAAAGGCAGATGAACAGTTGTACCTATACTTAGCGATATCCGAGATAGCGGTAAATGGGGTCCTAGTATGGGAAGAAGAATGTATGCAATTTCCTATCTACTATGTTAGCAGGACTCTAGGCGAGGCCAAAACTAGGTATCCTCACCTGGAAAAATTGGCGCTCGCTTTGCTAAGCGCCTCTAGGAAGTTACAACTGTATTTTCAATGCCATCCCATATGTGTCGTGACTACTTAATCGTTGAGGAACATAATGCATAAGCCCGAACTCTTAGGACAATTGGCCAAATGGGCCGTGGAAATCAGCGGGTACGATATCGAATATCGACCCCGAACCGCCATCAAATCTTAAAGTTTGGCAGACTTCGTGGCCGACTTCATACCAGCCCTAATATCCAAGGTCGAGAAGGAGTTGTTTTTGAACTTGGGGACCTTCTCTGGAATCTGGACCCTCTTTATGGATGGTGCCTTGAACACAAAGGGGTCCAAAGTTGGCATCGTGTTGATGCCACCGACGGGTAATGTAATTAGACAATCTATTAGAACTGTAAAATTGACTAACAACGAGGCCGAGTATGAGGCCATGATTGCATGTCTCGATTTGGATAAAATCCTGGGGCCGGAGGTGATTGAAGCTAAGTGCGATTCCCTCCCTGTGGTGAACCAAATCAATGGAACGTTCGAAGTTAAAGAGGAGCGAATGCGAAGGTACTTGGATAAACTATAGGTGACATTACATCGGTTCAAGGAATGAACTTTGCAACATGTACCTCGAGATTAAAACAGCAAAGCCGATGCTCTTGCTAACTTAGGATCGTCAGTTGATGACGATGAATTCAACTCGGGAATAGTCGTACAACTCATAAAATCGGTAGTGGAAGAAGGCCACGTCGAGATAAACTCGATAAGCTTAACCTGGGACTGGAGAAACAAGTATATAGATTACCTGAAGATTGGAAATTTGCCCTCGGATCCTAAAGAATCGAGAACTTTGCGCACGAAGGCGGCCAGGTTCAATTTGTCCGAAGACAACACCCTATTCAAGAGAATGTTCGATGGCCCACTTGCCATATGCCTGAGATTGGGAGATACCGGGTATGTTTTGAGAGAAGTTCATGAAGGCACCTGCGGGAATCATTCGGGTGCCAAATTTTGTTGGTTCGTAAGATAATCAAAGTCGGATACTACTGGATCGACATGGAAAAAGACGCAAAGGAGTTCATGTGAAAATGCGACGGATGTCAGAGACATGAACCGATGACTCATCAGCCCGGGGAACTGCTACATAAAGTCTTGTCACCCTGTCCATTCATGAAATGGGGAATGGACATTGTTGGCCCCCTGCCATGGGCACCCGGTAAGGCTCAATTCATATTATTTATGACTGACTATTTTTCTAAATGGGTGGAAGCCCAAGCATTTGAGAAAGTGAGGGAGAAAGAAGTTATTGACTTCATTTGGGACCACATAATATGCCGGGTTCGGAATGCCGCCCGAGATCGTGTGTGACAATGGGAAGCAATTCATCGGCATTAAGATGAGTAAATTTTTCGAGGACCATAAGATCAAATAAATCCTATCACCCTAGTGGGAATGGACAGGCGGAGTTTACGAACAAAACCATACTCCAAAATCTTAAGAAGAGGTTGATCGATGCCAAAGTAAAATGGAAGGAAATTTTGCCCGCAGTCCTGTGGGCATATCGAATGACCTCAAAGTCTACTATTGGGGCCATCCCATTCTCGTTGGTTTACGGTGCCGACGCGCTAATACTGGTCAAAGTAGGAGAATCGAGTCTATGGTTCTGATACATGACCGAAGAGTTAAACGACGAGGCCAAGAACACAAGCCTAGATCTGCTAGACGAGAGGCGCGAGGCTGCCCTCGTCCGGTTGGCCGCCCAAAAATAACGGGTCAAAAAGTATTACAACCGGAGATCTAACCTCCGACACTTCAATATCGAGGACTTGGTATTANAATTCATTTCAAGGTCCTCCGACAAGATCCATCGGTTCTTCTCGTTATTGAATAAGAAGAATAATTTCTCATGGACACTGGAGTGTCAGCAAGCCTTGGAAGAACTTAAGCGGTACCTTTCGAGCCCGCCTTTGCTTCATACTCCAAAGGCAGATGAACAGTTGTACCTATACTTAGCGATATCCGAGATAGCGGTAAATGGGGTCCTAGTATGGGAAGAAGAATGTATGCAATTTCCTATCTACTATGTTAGCAGGACTCTAGGCGAGGCCAAAACTAGGTATCCTCACCTGGAAAAATTGGCGCTCGCTTTGCTAAGCGCCTCTAGGAAGTTACAACTGTATTTTCAATGCCATCCCATATGTGTCGTGACTACTTAATCGTTGAGGAACATAATGCATAAGCCCGAACTCTTAGGACAATTGGCCAAATGGGCCGTGGAAATCAGCGGGTACGATATCGAATATCGACCCCGAACCGCCATCAAATCTTAAAGTTTGGCAGACTTCGTGGCCGACTTCATACCAGCCCTAATATCCAAGGTCGAGAAGGAGTTGTTTTTGAACTTGGGGACCTTCTCTGGAATCTGGACCCTCTTTATGGATGGTGCCTTGAACACAAAGGGGTCCAAAGTTGGCATCGTGTTGATGCCACCGACGGGTAATGTAATTAGACAATCTATTAGAACTGTAAAATTGACTAACAACGAGGCCGAGTATGAGGCCATGATTGCATGTCTCGATTTGGATAAAATCCTGGGGCCGGAGGTGATTGAAGCTAAGTGCGATTCCCTCCCTGTGGTGAACCAAATCAATGGAACGTTCGAAGTTAAAGAGGAGCGAATGCGAAGGTACTTGGATAAACTATAGGTGACATTACATCGGTTCAAGGAATGAACTTTGCAACATGTACCTCGAGATTAAAACAGCAAAGCCGATGCTCTTGCTAACTTAGGATCGTCAGTTGATGACGATGAATTCAACTCGGGAATAGTCGTACAACTCATAAAATCGGTAGTGGAAGAAGGCCACGTCGAGATAAACTCGATAAGCTTAACCTGGGACTGGAGAAACAAGTATATAGATTACCTGAAGATTGGAAATTTGCCCTCGGATCCTAAAGAATCGAGAACTTTGCGCACGAAGGCGGCCAGGTTCAATTTGTCCGAAGACAACACCCTATTCAAGAGAATGTTCGATGGCCCACTTGCCATATGCCTGAGATTGGGAGATACCGGGTATGTTTTGAGAGAAGTTCATGAAGGCACCTGCGGGAATCATTCGGGTGCCAAATTTTGTTGGTTCGTAAGATAATCAAAGTCGGATACTACTGGATCGACATGGAAAAAGACGCAAAGGAGTTCATGTGAAAATGCGACGGATGTCAGAGACATGAACCGATGACTCATCAGCCCGGGGAACTGCTACATAAAGTCTTGTCACCCTGTCCATTCATGAAATGGGGAATGGACATTGTTGGCCCCCTGCCATGGGCACCCGGTAAGGCTCAATTCATATTATTTATGACTGACTATTTTTCTAAATGGGTGGAAGCCCAAGCATTTGAGAAAGTGAGGGAGAAAGAAGTTATTGACTTCATTTGGGACCACATAATATGCCGGGTTCGGAATGCCGCCCGAGATCGTGTGTGACAATGGGAAGCAATTCATCGGCATTAAGATGAGTAAATTTTTCGAGGACCATAAGATCAAATAAATCCTATCACCCTAGTGGGAATGGACAGGCGGAGTTTACGAACAAAACCATACTCCAAAATCTTAAGAAGAGGTTGATCGATGCCAAAGTAAAATGGAAGGAAATTTTGCCCGCAGTCCTGTGGGCATATTGAATGACCTCAAAGTCTACTATTGGGGCCATCTCGTTCTCGTTGGTTTACGGTGCCGACGCGCTAATACTGGTCAAAGTAGGAGAATCGAGTCTATGGTTCTGATACATGACCGAAGAGTTAAACGACGAGGCCAAGAACACAAGCCTAGATCTGCTAGACGAGAGGCGCGAGGCTGCCCTCGTCCGGTTGGCCGCCCAAAAATAACGGGTCAAAAAGTATTACAACCGGAGATCTAACCTCCGACACTTCAATATCGAGGACTTGGTATTAAGAAAACTGACACTAAATACCCGAACCCGAACGAATGCAAGCTGGGACCGGATTGAGAAAGTCTATATCAAATTATCGAGATCACTGGCAAAAGATCATACAAACTCGAAGCAGGGAACAATGAGCGACTACCGAACAACTGGAATGTGACCCACTTAAAACGGTACTACTGCTAAGGTATGACCCCATTCATTCTTTTCTTTACCTATATTATGAATTGAACTAACATTTGCAGGAAACGACTGAAGAATGATGCAGTTATTGGTCTTGAAAGCATGCGTTGCACTCTTTTTCCTTTAAATCGGTTTTGTACCAAATGAGTTTTTCGGCAAGTTTTTAACGAGGCAACAATAGATCGTGCGAACTTAGAATTAAAGACCGGCTATGAATAGGAGTCAAGGGTTACATCAACAGTATCCGAGCCCTCTCTATGATCGGCCTCGAATACTGGGGGCCATCACCCTTGATAATGATTTTAGCAAGGAAGGAAACTTTATGCCCGAACGGTGTGGGCTTGGTGGATATGATTTATTGTAAGGGCCAAACGGTCAAATGAACCCTGGCCACATAGATCACTTAAGCCATAACACGAAGCTTGCACACATTTGCCATCTTGTATGTTGCGCACAGAAATGAAAGAAAGTTTTTACCTTGCAGATACATATTTTGTCTCTTATAAACTACTACATTTTGTTCCTTAAGGACATCGGGACCAAGGTATACCTTTATCCGGATCCAAGAGATTACCATACTTGGGGACATTCGTCCAAGGCAAACTCGGACGGCTCGGGCTGTCGAAGCCTGGGGGCACAAAAACCTATTAGGCAGTGCCCACATTTTAAAGGCTACGTCCACCCCCATTCGAGGACTGTCGTCCTGGGCAAGCCCGGATGGCTGAGTATTGAAGCCCGGGGTAATAAGACTATTGGGAAATACCCGAACTTAAAAGTATATGGCTATCCTAGAAATGTCTTGGAGATATCCAAAACTCGTAACCAAAACATAAGGCCTTCAAAATTTCTAAACTGGTTTAAAGGCTACCCTCGGCGAAATTGTAATCTAAAAACTTCTAAGTAAGCATTTTGGGGGAAACTTCAGGTCATACCAAGCCCCCACGAGTTCTAAAGAAAAATTATATTGAGAACAAGCCTTGTTTGAACCTACGAACAAGACCTTATTACTACGTGCCAAGGCATTTGAAATCTTTGCAAACCAAAAGAAACAAGCTTGAAATTGAAGAAGGGAAAAACGAAGAGCCTTGTATATATATATATATACAAAGTCCAAACGGCCTCAACAAAATATACAAAAATACAAAAATGAAGAAAAACCTACAAGGCACCTAAGCCTGGTCTTCACCGGAGCCCGCCTCATCACCGGGACCATCAGGGTCTTCTCCGCCTTTGGATTTGTCGGAACCCTCAGAGCCCTCGTCATCCTCAAGGTATGCCAACTTCTTGGCCTCGTCCTCGAGCCTTTTAGCATTTTCGATCTCTGCCAATAGATTGAATCCCCGGGCATGAACTTCTTCGGGAGCCTCTCTTCGGGACTGCCACTTCACGTATTCAACAATGACTTTCAGGCAGTCCTGGGCTGCCTCAGCGTCAGCTTTGTACTGGGCCATCATCTCTTCAGTGTTGACCCTATTTCCACCACTGACTTGGCTGCTTTAAGCTCCTTGGCAAGGGTATCCCGTTCGGCAGCGACCGGGCCTAGTTGAGACTGGAGGTCTTCGATTTTTAGGACCGGGCCTCAGCTTTCTCCCTCGCCGCTCGAAGTTGGACTTCAGTCGAGGCGCTCCCAGGCAATCTCCTTTTCCGAAGCCAATTGGTCCATTTTGCCTTTCCACTCTTCGGCCATGGCCTTGGGTCCATTTCAGCTCGAAGTTGTCGATCCAATCAAGCTTCTGCTGGACCTGTAGGTTTTGACCGTTAGTCGGCATACATAACTCGCCGTCACTAACTTCAAATATCTTTACCTGTTCCACCAGGGCGGCATGTTCTTTCTAAGCCGCGTCCAACTCAGCCCGGGATATTCTTGACTTCTCTTTCATGTTGCTTGCTATGAAGCTTATACATGTCCCTCTTCTCAGCAAGCTCTTTGACTTCGGCCTCGAGTTGGCTAAGCTCATCCCGGTACCGGAGAAAGGTTTCTTGGTGGAGCACCGAGGCCTGTAGAATGTGAAAAAGAAAAGGCATTAGAGTCATCAAAAACTGAATTCAAAGATAAAAGAGTATGATAACACTTTACCCAATTCAGCGCCTGTTGCGCTTCGTTGAACAATCATGGCGCGTCCACTTCATTCATCTTTGCCTGGTCTTATTCGGTTACCAGGCACCGAAGGTAGCTAGCTGCCCCAACGGGGGCGGAAAGAACCCGGGCATCCTCTGGGATGTTGATAACTACTGATCGCTTCCGGCTAGGATCTGTGCTCAGAGCGGGGAACTGGTTGATCAACCTCGGGCTCGAGTTCGGCCCACCAATCTCTGGGGATAGACTTTACCTCGACACCTATAATTCACCCAACCCGGAGAAGTCTTCCAGGTCGGTTGAGTCTACCCCATCAAAGAAGCTTCGGAGGGTATTGTCCGCTCCATGAGCCCCTTTATTGGATCGTTCCTTTGTCGCTCGGGCTTCATCAAACATAGACTGTGTGAACGAGGGCGATCCCGGAATTTCTATAACACCAGGCGGGGCGGAGCCGGTGACTCGAGAGGTCTCTACCCTGACCTCTGTACGAGCCTCGTGAACTTGAGGGGGGTTAGCCCCCGTCGTTTCTCCCTTGGCTGCCACTTGATCCTCGGGAACGGACGACTCGTGGGTCACCAAAAGGTCGTCCTCCTCGGGCTCGTCCCTGAGCCAGAAGAGTAAATCTGAGTCAATCACTCGGGAGCATGAGCTTTTCTTTGGCTTTTGAGCCAACCTTTTCCTCGATTTCTTCTTCTCCAAGCTCAGGGAACTGGGGGCTTTACTTCTTTTCTTCTCTTCGGCTGTGGCTCCGGGCTGCCCCGAAGCAGAAGGATCTGTGGGTAGGTCCTCAACCCTTACCAAGGGCCTAAGATCGATGGTCTTAGGCAAGCCTGCATAAAAAAGAGAAAAGAAGCAATGAGGACATAGTAACGGAAAAAGAAGATTTAAGGCTACTTATCCAAAGAAATGAATCTTACTGTGAGCTTAGGCCTCCCAGCGGCCCTTCGAGAGCTCGCGCCACGAGCGCTCGACATAAGGCATCTGCGAACAAATGCCTCCGATCCACTCCTTGAGCCGAGGAATGGCATTTGGAACTCGATCGAGGGCTACACCACAGCAAACACCAATGAGAAAATAGAAGATAAAACATAAAATTGACGTTTAAAAGGAGTTATACTTATGTGATACGTTCCACTTCTCAGGGAACGGCCTCCACTCGGCATGTATCAGGTCGGCGGTCCTCACCCGGACAAAGCATCCTTGTCAACTCCGATCACGGTCCTCATTGATACTCGCAAATGGGGCTTTGCTGGCCCGGTGTACAAGCTTTATCAGTCCCCCCGGAAGATTCGGGAACAATATAAGCGGAGCACAAATCGATTTTGTTCACAAAGAATCGGAGAAAGATCACGTTCCTCTACAATGATGGGTGAGTTTGGCCGAGGCATACGTCGTACCTCCTGCAGAAGTCCAATGTGACTAGGTCCCGGGCCCAATGTAAAGGGATAAGTGTAAACACTTAGATATTCCTCAACATGTGTAGTGATATCGTCATCGGTCCTGGGAATCACTACATCCTTATCCTCCCAACTGCAGTCCTTTTGAACTGCAGGAAGAACGGCCTCGGTAATAGAGCATATGTACCGTGACACCGCCTCGCATCGGCCTTGAATCTAAGAGGGCTTTTCAACCTTGAAATCATCATTGACCGAACACCCCCCGAGGATGAACATTTTCAAGAGGGGATCGACTGTCGGTTCATCAGTGGTCGTGCCCGGAACGAACTTCTCAAGGACGACCACATCAGGGGCGGTCTCCTCGACCTTAGTGGTCTGCCGCGAAGAAGAAGGAGCATCTTTCTGGGGAACAATCTTGGAAGTTTTTGCCATTTCTTTTATCTGAGTAAAAGGGTTTGAAACTATGAAGGAGAATGAGGAGATGGGGGATGAGAACTTGCTAACAAAAACAAGCACACTGGCTTATGTAAGGGGTAAAAGAAAGGTTGTAACTTGAAGAACGAATGTAAGAATATTGAGGGATGAAAGAAGACTGTAATATCTTAAAGGATCGAAGGTAAAAGCTTGGTCCAAAGTAAGAAATAAACGAAGAAGGGCACTATAAACCGAACCCATAAGCCGGCCCAGTTCCCGATAACATAAATCGAGTAAGGGACGTGATGGCGAGGAGCCAGAATCGAGGTAAGGGACTTATCGAGGCAGGCACCGAGGGCGCGACTCCGCCCTCGAGTATATCGAGGCCATGACCCTGGGATCGGTCCAAATTCCAAAAGACTTCGTAGAGCATTATTGGGCAATCGAACATAATTAATGGAAGGCCGTAATATACGTGACCAACTAAGTATCACGGCGCAGATCTCGGCACGTATCGACGGGAATCCAGTAAGTAGTTAAATAGGAGATTTTTACGTTTTATGAAAGTGTACCTAGAGTGGGATTCCCCTATTATATAAAAGGGGAAGGGTCTAATTATTCATTGAACACATTGTAACACGCATCCCAAAGCAATATACTTTTATTTTCACTGTTATTCATAGCTCTTATTCTCGTTCATCAGTGCTAGCCTTTGTGAATCCGGATCGAGGGTGGATATTTCATCAAGGTTGGAATTATCCTCCTCATGTGGTTTGAATTTACTATATCTTTATTTGTTTAATCAACACAATTTATTGTTTGAATTTATCCATGTATCCTTAAAACCAATTACAAATTTAATTGTTATCCATTTTTAAAGGTAAACAATTACCATTTTTCATCAAAAGTAATCATATTTGATTTAAATTAATTCATAACACAGTACGGGGAAAAATGATTCACCTATGATAAGATATAATCAAAATAGATTTAGACAAATTTAACAAAGATTAAGACAAATTAAATTTCATGAAACTTAATTTATGGTAGAAATCAGTTAAAATTGACTCATATTTTTATAATAAATAGATTGTCAAAGTTTTCCAAAAATAAAGATTTTATTTTAGTAGTTATTCACTAACCACATGATTTGTTTTTTTATATTTCATAATTTTATATTTTTAGAAATATTACGTAGAGAAATAAAATAAAAGTATAAATATTATTACAACAATTAGAAATAATGCGTTCAAAAGATAAGAAAATAATTATCTATGGTTAATGTGAATTGGGTGCGGTTAGTTAAGTTTTAAAGCATATATAAGATAATTGTTTTGAAAATGCATTTCAACTTAAAAATAGAAGGATAAGACTTATTTAAATTTGAGATGAAATTTTTATTTTTTGAAATATGATAATAAAAATCATATTAGAATATGAGCAAAGGAGTTAAAGTTACTACCGAAATAGTTTTTAATTTTTATCTATGTTATATTAAAAAGAGTGTAGTAGAAATAGATATTAAATTCAAACAAATTAACGAAAAGCCACATAAAATGTAATAATATTAAATATTGAATAGTATAATAGAACGAAATGGAAATTTTTCTCTCTCTACCTCATGCTCTCAGCTCACGATAGTTAACGTGCGCTGACCTTGCTCAGCCATGTCGAGAGGGAGAGGACGAGGGTGTGGCAGGCCCAAACGAATCCCTGTTACTAATGTAGGCAGCTCTGTAAGCTCACGAATACATGCAAAGGAAAGTAATGGAGAACAAAATCCACACACTCCAGATGCAGATCTAGAATCGAAAACTAGAGCACAAGTGAAAGAAATTGGGGGAACATCTAGCTCCGGCGTCTCAAAGAAGCTAGATCTCAACACACCTCCCTCAATTATGGCACCACCGCGACCGGACTCTGTAGCAAGTCAACATGCAGCTGTCGCAACAGTAACCAATGGAATAGTGCCGCCTACTGAAGGAGCTAAGGAAACTAAAATGAATGAGCCGAACCACCTCCTAGATCATGGACTAATCTCTTTCAGAGGAATCGAGCTGCTCAGAATGGTATGCTTTTATCTTACATTCTACCACAAATTATCAATGGGAAAATAATTGTTCAATTAGACAAAAATGGAAGTGTGCTCTAATTGTCTACATAATAGGGAAGACACCGGGATACAATACTATGAAGAGATATGTTAGTGTTAATTGGGCAAATGTAGCTGAACCAGATATCTTCCTACATGAGGAAGGATATTACATCTAAACAACTACTGATATGTAGGAGGTGTATTACTCTAGACCTTACTATGTCAATAACAGGCCTATGATACTAAAACCATGGTTCCGTGACTTTGATTTTGATAAGGAATTTCCAATTGAAATTTCGCTTTGGGTCAGATTTCCTAAGTTGCATATGAATTGCTGGGGCCCTGATTCTTTGAGTAGAAAGCAAGCGCCATTGGGAAGCCTATATATGCTGATGAGTGTACTGCTAAGAAAACAAGGGTGTCCTTTGCTAGAATGCTCATTGAGGTTAATGTTACAAAATCTCTACCTAATGAGATTAGTGTCATGGATCCAAATGATAGACAATTTATTCAGGGGGTGTACTATAATTGTAAACCTGATTTTTATGAGCAATGTCAAGTAGTTGGTCACAACTGCAAGGCAGCCAAGAGGATAGATAAGCAGGTGGATCACCGGCAGGAAAAACAGCACATGCAGAAAAAAGAACCTAAAAAGGTAACTATGGAATGGAGGACTAAGGGACCTATACAACAAGAGCAGCAGCAGAATACCGCTGAGCAACCTACACCAATGAAGCCAGCTAATCAACAGACTATATGTGTAGCATCTACAAGAAGCATGCCACAGCCTAGCCAAAAACAACATAGGACCCCAACTCCTACTACCGCTAATGTGCCAACTGAGAACTATAGAGGGAAGCAAATGACAGGGAGCCCTGAGTTCGATATAACTAACTTCCCTTTGTTGTCTGCTGTCACAATGAAAAACTCTTTTGATGTGTTACCTTGTGGATCCAGTGATACAAACAATTTGCTCTTAACAGAGGTGGAGGTCATTTTACATGCTAATTAATTGGCTATTTTGGAATGTACGTGGTATCAATAAAAGATATAAACAAAAAGAGCTACGTCAATACCTTAAAGCTAAGAGTATCAAACTAGTGTGATTGATTGAAACAAGAGTCAAAGAGCATAATTCAAGCAGAATAAGAAAAGCTATTGCACCTTGATGGGAGATCAGAACAAACTACCAACATGCCCAAAATGGTAGAATTTAGCTTATATGGGATCCAAGATGGTATAGTATAGCTGTGATACAAACAGGTGCACAATTTTTACAATGCGACATAAAAGATAACACTAGGAAGTTGGACTGTTATTTGAGAGTAATTTATGGATACAATACTATGGAACAAAGGAAAACTCTATGGGATGGCATACATGGACAAGCTGCAACTATAACTACAACATGCCTAATTTGTGGAGACTTCAATGATGTTCTATATCCACAAGATAGGCTGATAGGAAACCCAATCACATATGCCGAGACTCAAGATTTCACTGACTGTGTTCAATCTCTACGGATCAGTGAACTAAATGGAAAGGTAAGTATTATACCCTGTCCAATAAATAGCATGGATCAGATAGGGTGAGTAACAAAATTGATAGGGCCTTTGGTAATTTTTAGTGGATGATGCAATGGGGACATGTACAGACTGAGTATGACTTGC
>AWOL01S0179732.1:5021-17810 GCA_000715115.1 Nicotiana otophora
AGAGGACTAAACACATTGAGATCGACTGTCACTTTGTCAGAGAAAAAATACTTTCAGGAGATATTGTTACAAAGTTTGTAAAGTCGAATGATCAACTAGCAGATATTTTCACTAAGTCTCTTTCTGGTTCTCGTATTAGTTACATGTGTAACAAGCTCGGTACATAAGATGTGTATGCACCGGCTTAAGGGGGAGTGTTAGTTTACAGATATGTATAGTTTAGTCTTGTCCCACATTGGAAGAGGAGTAATATCTCCTTGTAGTGTATAACTATAAATAGGGACCTCTTGTATTGTATTTATCATCCAATATCAATAACATATTTTCTCCCGTGCCTTCTCACACTTACATTTATTTGATGAAGGGCAAATACTCCATACTATAATAAGTGTAAACACAAACTATTATAAACTCTGTATAAGAAACTTCATGAATCCATCAATATTGAAGATTTCATCAACTCGTAAATAATGAATACCTTTGGACAAGATGGCTCTTCAGCCAGCCTTTTCATAGAATCTGGTCTTCCAATGAAATTGACATATCTAGTAATTGACTCACGGAGGTCACTAGAATCACAGAGTATACGGCTGTGGAAGCTTTGATGTACTGCAACAACTGCGAAGGTGTTGTTGTTTACAGAAACTGATCTCAGATCAGTCAACTGCCCAGGCTTCAGATCTGGGTACACAGAGTATAGATAGGATGTGATCAAATAATCGAGGACAGCATCTCCGAGAAACTCCAGTCTCTGCTAAAGGAATCAAATGTTCAAAGAAAGAAGTTGCTGCAAAGTACTAAAAATCGCCTACGCAACAACCAGAAAGTTACAGAAAAGTAGGCTATTGAAAAAGAGAAATTCCATACCTGATAGCAACCTCCTCCGTGGTTGTTATATGATGGATGGATGAAGGCCTGAATGAGCAAACCCTTATGGACGAATGGATAACCTAATAAATTTTCAATGGCAGGAATATCTATTTCATCAGCAAGTGGCATAAAGACTTTGCTTGCATCGCAAATACTCTTTACTTGTGATTCTTCGAAATCTGTATAGATACCAATACATTTAAGAAATGCAATTGCTGCTTTGAAGCCACTGTCAACTACAAAAGCGCCAACAAGGGCTTCAACTATATCAGCAATTGTTTTCTTACGCAACCACTGATGACATTTGCTACACCTAACTTCAGTCTTTGCACCATCGGTTACACTACCACATTGACCGTGTATGCTTTTTTCTGTTTGTTTGTTACAGATTACAGGGCACGGACGGCCTACTACATAAAAGTGGTTGGGATCAAATGATTGATCACGAATAAATGCCTGGCACAAAGAAAAACTTAGAGATTCAATCAAATCAATTGACTTAGAGTATAAACATCTTAAAAGGAGAAAGCTCATAAATATATATATTTATATATAAACACGTAATCAAAACATATTTACACACATACAGTCACATTAATGTATATTCCATGACCTCCTCCCTCATAGGAAATCACAATTGCCTCTGATTTCTAAAAATTCATTAGAGATATGCGGTTTCATCTTATATTCATATTTATGTTCAATTATTGAGATACAGAATGCTAGCTGTCTTATTTATCACACAAAAAGAAAAATGCAGAACTGTCTAACTCGAGAATCCAACAACATAGCTCATTAGAAATTGAGGAAGTCATTTTAGTATGGTGAGTATGTTCATTTTATGTTTATGGCTTGCTCTTGACAACATTCGGATATTTGTGCAGCGGACAGCATACTCGTGACAATCAGAGTAAAACATTTCCTCATACTAGGAAAAGAAAATGTCAGCTACTACTGAATATTAAGGTGTATCAAGACAACATCAAACAAACGTAGTAGGACTAATTTTTCCAATGATGCCACAAAAAAAACATTCATTATCAGCTAATCAAATATCACTATCTTTAACATGTTAAATGTATGTATAGAAAAAAGTTTACTGTTCCAGACACAGAGGATATCCCCTCTTTTACTTGGTTGGATAGGAGATCATCAAATCTTATAGCTCTCTTAATCCCAATTTATACGGTAGTCTTTCTATTTAATATCTTGAAATGTTTTAACCCATACCATGTTTATACAATTTTTCACATTTTCAATACCTTGAATTCATTGTCATTGTATCAAATAATAGGTTACTCATGAATGTATCAGATATTTATTACTCCCTTCGTCCCATTCTACTTTATGGTTATCGACTAGGTATAAAGTTTTATTAGTAAATTTAACTTGGTTATTATATTAGTTTAGTGGAGATAATATTAAAGTTATTTGATACAATGACAAATTATTCGAGGCCTCATATTAATCAACACAGATGAATTTCTTTTTTTCCTGATAAGTTTCAACAAGATATATTCTATTTCTGCTCTTTTATTTGTTTTTGGGGCCATGTGAGATAAAAGAGAGCCACACGAGCATCTGAGTTTGTGTTAAGCAATGGCAGTGTTTGCACTTTCTCACAATGAAATAATGTAAAATTTGCAAAAATTCAAAAGCCATGTTTTGAAACAAGAAAAAGCACGCATTCTCTTATCTGAACATAAAAGATGTGCTGTCATATCACTGAAAACCTGTCCATATCTAGCATTTAGAGTTTTCAGCAACACCATGTACCTGTAAATTGTTTCTGACTGCTATCGTGTACAGATAGGAATTGTTCACAATGTTTGAGCGCCTTCTAGTTAACTGTCCTTCGTCAAAGGCATCGTATGTAAGAAAGACATGCCTCCCAACTGCAAACTTGAGAAATGCATCACCAAGCACTTCAAGCCTTTCAAGAGAAAAAGGTTCATTGCATTTCTCTGTAGTAAGTGCTTCAAGAACCTGGTCCAGTTCTAGGCAATTAATAGTAAACTAGGTACTGTATCTGGCATGATTCATATGCTATGAACAAGTGAAAGATGTAAAACAGATGTGTTTGATTGAGAAATACTACTAAGCTATGTTGCTCGGACTCTCCCAAAGTGTCGTCGGTGTGGGTCAAATTCTCCAAAGTAGTGCATTTTAAGATCCGACACGGGTGCGGCAGCATTTTGGAGAGTCCGCGCAACATAGCTACTGAGGATGGAAGAATTCCTTACATGATCTATTGTTACTTCCCTTCCCTCAGGGAAAGAAGCAGATAGCCAGCCCTTAAGTTCAATAGCGACAAGTAAGCTTTCAAGACGATGCATGATCGATGGCAACAGTGATAATGAGCTCCCAATATCTTTGGAAAAGCCAATTATCATGAGCTGGCAAATTTCAGCAGGTAGTTCAACAAAGTGCTCCTCTTTATCACGCAACTCTGTGTAGAGGGCCAGAGGAAAGTCATTCATTGCAAAATAATACACCACTTAAGTTACTGTGTTTCTCAGAATAATAGGCATAATAAAAATTGAACTTATTTTCAGGAGGGAATAACAAGCTGACATTCTGAAAATCTGGCAAGTTACATAAAGAAGAAAGCTTATCATTTTCTCATGTCATTTCTTGGTGAAGCTAGTCCCAAATGACTTACTGAAGTTTTAGAAGAAAATATAGACCCTTCACCCTTGGAGCTGCTCGGCACATTATGCCAGTGCAGATATCCTCTAAAACCAAATATCCTTTTTTTTCAATAAATAATAACTATTAAAACCATGTATCTCCCCTCCATTATCCATTCTCCTGTCAAATCCCGGGGTTTCTATAAGTTTTGAGCCAGGAAACAGGCCTCAGCATTATTCACCCAAGAAAAATTCTACGCAACTGGACTTTTCACTGTAATATACTAGGTGGCGATTTTATTATCTTCTACCACTATTCCTATTGCTTTCACCGAAAGAGGTTACAACACAATTTGCCTGATGAAAAGCTGATGTTGAAGCAAAGAGAAAAAAACCAATGTTCAGAGACTATGGAAGCAGCAATGATACTGTTCAAAGAAGTAGTGTAGCAAACCCTTTAAGCAATCTCTTGCAATTTGCACTTTAGTTAGTTTCATATTTATTTCATATAAATCTTTCAACTTATCTTACTTAGTTGATTTAGCAACCATTTGATGTCATTTTTTTAAGTAGTTCCTTCATCGAATTTAGAACTAGGGTTCTTTTTTTCTTTTTGATGACCGTGGTGTCTGGGCTACCTTTAGCGAACCTCGACTAATTCCACGAGGTACCTGCTACCTCCCACTAGCATAGGACCGGGTAACTCTGTCCACATCTCCATTTTGATTTGAACCTAAAACCTTGTGATTCTCAACCCACGTCATTGACCACTAGACTGTCCTTTGGGTGCCATTTAGAACTAGGTTTTTTGGATGCTCTTTCTCACAGATAAATAGAACTAGATAGAACTTTATCAGCACTCAATAGTCTAATGTCAATGATTTTGCCTCTGACTTTCGAGTTCTATAGTAGAGTTTGTGGTTTATTTGCATTCATAGCAGATGCCCATTAGTTTAATCAATATGCTTCAACATGTAGCGGAGTAAAACCCTTTCTTTCAATCCCCCCTCCCTTGCATCACAAGTCTTAACGAGTTTTGCAATAGAAACCGCTCAACTATGCAGCTTGAATAATAAGCAATTACCTGAATAGCCTTTCTTTCGTAGTAAGTTGTCCAAACAGAAGAGTTGTTTTGCTTTTATTAGTGGTTGCTCAGGGTACGAAAGATGGATACCAAAACTGTAACAGAAATCTCTCACCCATTAGAATATACATGATATAAAGTAATGTAGCTCTAAACAAGAAGAGCACGCCAGTCCCTTTAGAGGCCAGTTAGGGTAACCCAGAAAACAAGCAGAGTTACACAATTGCAATGAAAAGAAGTCTCTCTTTCCCAAACTAAAGCAGGTTGTCTGCTTCCTAAACAAGTAAAGATACATCAATAACGGGAAGTTTCCCAAACAAGCTAGTATACGGGAGTTATCCCACATTAATTAAATTATTTACCTTATCAAAAAGGGAAAAGGAAGTTACATCAAGAAATTCTGTTAGTACTCAAGGCTCGCAAAAAGTATAAAATAGACATATAGTGACTGACCATAATAAAAAAATTCCAGAAGAAAAAAAAGAACTTCCAAATACATGTGAGGAAATTGTTTAATTGGTTCTCCAGCAGCAAGCGGTTAAATGCTAATCGACCTCATCAAAAACTCTTTTAACTGCCATTCTCTTTGCATCTAATTTGTAAATTTTCTCCCCTTTTGGCCACAACAGACCAAGGGCTCATTTCCACTTTATTAATACTTGAACTCCTATTCTGGTTTACAGTAGACAGAAAAAAATATCTGCGCATGCGTATCCTAGAATCAACAAAAGAACAGGGAACCAAGCTGGTAAGCAAAGAACAAAAATAAAGTCATTTACTTACGTATCATAATAGTGTTTGACATGGTTTTTTGAATCTTTATATATGCTGTATGCATTGCTTTCTTTGACAACATCAGATATGAAGAAAAATGTATCCTTGCATGGAACATATACCAAACTATTGGCAACATCATGTACGCTTTTGGAACCATTGGCAAGTTGCAACTGCTCATCAAATTTGGATATCTCACTATTGCCTGCATATACTGAAGTCCCAAAAATTGGTGATGACAAGCATCTTCTGACAAGCTCCCAGTCTATGGAAATTTTATTGTGTCCACATAAATTGACGGGAAGAAGTAGGTAAAATTTTGAAGCTGAGTCAACAGAATCTTGTTTTTCCAAAGATACGAATTCTGAAATGAACTCAGAGCGGTCAAGAATGATCTTGAGGAACATTCTCTGGAATTTCTCTGCTAGTTGTACCTGCTAAGAGAAAGTAGTCAAAATATTGAAGAGAGCCTTTCTGTTTATACTAGAAGAGGGTCAAATAGTTTACCTCATTGTTCTCAAAATTAGTAGCTCCTGATGGAATAAGCTCTGTCTCTACAGATCTACCTCGAGCCAAGTTGAGATCAAGTTTCATTCTCTCAGCCTCTTGGGGAAGAGGTGCTTTCAGAAATAGGCCAAACTTTTTATAAACCCTATCAATTGGACAAGGTGAAAAGTTAATGTAGTACGAGTTAAGGCAAACAGGACTCTCTGTCTCAGTCCATGGTTCTTTAAAGGCAGCGGGAACAATCATCTCATGGAGCTCTTCTCGTGCATCTTCGCCTATGACATCAACATTACAATGATGACAACAAGCACCAAAATAACACAAAGCATATTGAAAATGCTTTTATTAAAATAATTTTGCCTAACCATCTGAGCTTTCTGAGTCAGAAAAACCATGAATCAGGTCTTCATCTTCATCTGCTTGATCCGGCAAAAGATAGTCAGTGAGTGCTCCAAGTTCATGCAAGCTCTTGCAGGCTCTTAAACAGGCATCTTTCTTAGCTGCTTCTATAGAAGATTGAGGAGCACTCAAGATTTGATGCATTGGAGCATTTGAAGGTAAAACTAATTTGCAAATAGTTCCATCTATGTCATCAAAGTAGAAGAACTGCGGCTTGGGGCAGAAAAACCTACAAAAGAAGCAAAACGAACAGAAAGAAATCGTGTTAACCCATGAAGATATGAGTTCCGAAAGCAAAATCCACCCATAAGTGATACAGAACAGAATAAACTTTAATTAGAAAAAGAGAAACAGAAATAACAAGTGAAATTCAGTAAAAGATCATACTCGTCACGTGGAAGCTTGGAACAATAATGGTGAAGCAACGAAATGCTTGATGCAGAACTGATGGTTGCACCAGTCATATCTACTTTGTATATATTTTCCTGAAAATCTATAACTGTCGTGCAAGATTTCCTGGAAGAAATCTCATCATTCATCCGAGCTTCATTTCTTGAAAAATGCTCGATCAAATTAAGCTCCCTTTGGTTATCACTGCCAAGAGGTTTGTGTCAGAGATATTGCTCTGATGAACTTGACAGGTAATAAGGTACAGAAAGCATAAACTTTGGAGATACCTATCAACCAAAAATGCATATTCAGACTTTGGCATGCGGGCACGCCCTCTAGACTGTATAAAACTGGCAACAGTTTCAGGAAGATCAAATCGTATAACGAGGCAGCATGTCTGGATATCAAGTCCTTCCTCGCCAACTTTGGTGGCAACCAATAAGTTGAGCTGTTAAATTGAGCAATGGATATGCGATCAATCTCACCCAAACTATCAGATGGAGACTCAAACATAAACATGGAGTTACCCTCCCAGAGGTCCTCTGGCTAAGAGAATCAAGCGAGCAGAGAAAGAATCTAACAAAGAACCAATACCTCACCAGAACGGAACTTATTGAGAATGATATCTGTATTTTTTCGTGACATACTCTTCAATCCCGAGTGCACTCCTACAAGAAACCCACACTTCCAAGAAGATAAAACTTTCAGATGCTGAAGCATATATGAAAGAGATCTCGCAGTCACGATCCTATTGACAAAAATTATGCACTTCATATCTGGTTGTACCCTGAAAATAAAGAGAGGGAGATACCAAAATGCAGAATATGAAGTTGAGTCTCGAATTCCTTAGCGACTGAACTCACTAAGAAGAAGAAATATACATCCATGATATCAAACAAAACGAAGCATTTATTATACGTATTGGGTAAAGGTATGGTATGAAAGCAAGAAACATACATCAATGACTTCAAACAATATTCTTATTATTTATATCGGGTAAAGGTACATTATGAAGGCGAAAGATCACGCTGAAGAATAAACTTTTAGGGGAAGAAATGTGGTTATCAACTAAGTTCACTGCCAATACTCCTTCGGTTGATTTTATTATAATCGGATACAATGACCCATAAGAACACCCCTCAAAGTGGAATTGCCTATTTTGTTTCCAGCTACTTATAAATCCTGAATAAGTTGCAGAGAACAGGAACAGGAAATTATTCATTTAGCTACATAATGACTAACCCGAAGTTGGAAAGGATTCCAATTAGACGTAAAAGCTTTTTGGAGAAATAAGGCTCCTTCAGAACTTCCACAATTGCCAAATCAGGATTCATACCATCTGCATGATAAAGCATATGTTAGACTTGTAATGTACAGAGGAAAACAACAAGAATATACTCGAGCCGCAACACAAGACATTCTTAAAATCAAAGGTTTTTTGATATTTCTGTTGGAACAGATCATTCTTTTAAGCCTACATTTGCAGGAGTTGACTTTTATCATATGCCCTTAGTCTTCATTAAAAGACCCTAAAGCACAGCAAATAAAATTCGAAATCAAGTCTAACTTTACACAGAGGTAAAAAAGAGGTGTGGAAAGATTTCTGTTAGTCTGAAACTTGATTCATCATACTTGTTCAGTCACAACATGATTCCCATCTAGTTGTCAAGCCTTTTTTCTTTGAAATGCTAACATCGCACTGAAAACTAAGGCAGCTTATATTCTTGCTTCATTGGTAAATTGAACATCAAATGATAACTTTCTTCCATGCATAAAACTTCTTGCATTAGTTTCTCCATTCTTTTATTTATTGCAATAGCGATTGTGAAAAGTTACAAATTATGTGGGGGAATAAACTCTATTAAGGAGACTTTTCCTATTTTTGATAAATATCGCATCTTCCTATCCTCTCCAGTCTCTTAGCATTTTTTTCACCTCTTATAATGGAATTAATTCCAAATTTGTAATATGGATGTGTAGCCCAATTGTGTTTGAACCCCCAAGTGTTCTACATAAGAAATGGATGTCTCCGTTTGGATCAACAAGATTAAAGTGCCATATGCAAACAATAGATGTGCGACATATTCCATGTCATGCTCTCCTCCAACAACCCGAAATTACACTAAGAATTCACTAGCTACAGATTATAACACTAGCTCTCTATTATAAACAATAATAACAACGGCAACATAGGTCTTCCTGCCGAATAACTTTTTGCTCACAATAACCCCCACCCCAGCCCCCCTACACACATATACACACGCAATGGGTATGCACTAGTTCTCCACTTTCTACAACTTTCCCCAAGAAACCATTCTGGATAACGACTAATCTAAAATAAAATAAAAAATCAATTGGCAAGGTCACATGCCTTCTCATGTCTAGTTTAACTAGAATTCCCAACTTTCCACAGATCAATACAGAATTCGTCAGTTCGTTTGAGATCACAGGAGCATCCATACCCTTCAACCAGTGAAAGCATCTTTTTTTTTGAAATGATAACAGGTTTCATTGATATATAGATAAATCTCAGCGCCAAGATAGTGCTGAGCGAAACGGTCCCTAGTTACAAGACTTCCAAAAACTAAGAGATTGATGAACAAAAACAAGTGGTGAAAAACTAGTCTTGTGGCATTTACAAGGACCCGATGAGATCAACTAGGGAATCTGCATCTTGTACTAAAGCTTCTTTACACCAAAAGTGAAATAAAAATATACAATTCATTTTAATCTTCTGTTCAGGGTTTGCTGAGTCTTCAAAACATCTGGAGTTCCTTTCCAGCCAGATAGTCCACCAAATGCATGCTGGAATGAGACTCCACCACCTCTCCTGGCTGCTTCCTGTAGCTAAAAAGTCCCAACTAGACAGCAAGTCCATAGTCTCTCTAGGCATCACCCAGCTTAAGCTTTTCATACTTATGAAAAGCTGCCACAATCTATTGGACACCTCACAATGAAGAAATAGATGATTGTAGGTTTCGATGGCCCTTCCGCACAGAAAACATCTGGAGCACAGAGGCATTCCTCTCTTCATTAAGCTCTCGTGTGTCAGAACAGCCTGTTTGACCACTAGCCAGCAAAACACATTAACTTTTAAAGGGACCTTCAACCTCCAGATGTGCTTCCATATCCAAGCCTCTTGTTGCTGCGAACTTCTGTTTAAAACCTCATATACAGATTTCACAGTGAAAACTCCTTTGCTATTGTTTTTCCATAACAGTTTGTCCACTTGCTCAGTTGGACCTTTGAAGTTTTCCAAAAGTTTCAGAAGCTCAATTACTCTGATCACCTCCCAATCATTCAGAAATCTTCTGAATCTTAAATTCCAGCCTTGCTGATTCCAGGTATCAGCAATAGAAGCATCTGGCTGTTGCGCTAAAGAGTATAGATCAGGGAAACTGTCTTTTAGTGGAGTATTCCCTATCCAAACATCCATCCAGAAAGAGAGTTTTTGCACCATTGCCCACCTTTATGCATGAATTGCTAATTAGGTTTTGCCAGAGAGATCTAATAGATCTCCACACACTCTGGATACAATGCTATTCACCACAAATCTCAATCTCATTAACAACACATTTACCATTGTTCAGTTTCCAGCCAAATTGATAGGTCCGAAGTCCTTATTTATTATCTGTTGCTTTCCTCTTCGGAATTAGAATAAAGAACAAAGAATTTAAATATCTCTTAAGGGACCAAACCGATGAAAATGACGCACGCACTATAAACATTGTAGTTTACCACTTTCCATTAGTGTTTAAAAGAGGCAAGAGTGAAACCATCAAATCCAGTGCCTTGTCTCCTAAACAACTCTTCATCCCCTACTCCACTCTTTCAGCTTCAAATGGTTTCTCTAGCACCTCTATTTTCCTGCTGTCGAATTTCTAGAAAATAATACCACCAAATCCTGACATGTGTGCCCTTTCTTTAATGAAATTTATTACTTCATCAAAAAAACTACCATCAAATCCTGACCCCTACTCATCATATTTCTCATAACGACAGATATACCTGCAAAATCTACTCTTTATTTTCATTTTTCTTGGAGTACCTAGTCATCTATTTGCATCTTCTCAATGAGATTACATCTTCCATGTCCACTATGTGCATTGGCAGGTGAAAAGAATTTGGTCTTGTTATCACCATTATTCAGCTGAAGGAAATTTGGTAGTAGTGTCACCTAAGCCTATCTTTAACTTCCTCCCTCAAAATCTCAACATCATTAAAAGCAAACTATAAGACAGTTAAGTGTAAAATTTGCTATGCAAATATAGTTATAATCAATGTAATATAGCATTAGTGACCACAAGTGGGTAAATATAGCTATATGTGTTGATAGTAAATGATGACCATAAAAGGATTCAGGCGTAAGATATTTGATTTCATGTGTTCCCTCCATTCTCTTATTTCTCGCATAAACCATCACCTTCGACCAACTGCAATGTATGTACTCCTGTAATAACTCTGTAATGTTTGTTTCCACTCTGCCAGATATCTCCATGTTTCATTTCTTGAGGTTTCTTCTACTTATGAGCTTCTTGGCTACCTAAAATGTGGTTTCCTCTCGTGTACTTAACTATCCCACTGTCTTAACCATCTCTTTAAATCCTTCATGCTGAAGCCATATGTTCTCAGATTTGATGGAGATGGTCCTTTTATAACCACCAGTTCTTTAAGAGAATAGGACAATGATCCAACACTAATCCGTACGCCAAATGGGTAGAGTGACAAAAAGAATTCCCTCCCATTCAGTCGATACCAAGATCAATCCTGGAAATCGTCCTTCTATTCCTCCAAGTGAATCTTGTCCCAAGTGATGGCAAGTCGATGACCACAGTTGAAGATAAAGCCAGAGAATTCCTCTGGAACTTTACCACCAATGGTGTAAACACTATTCCTTCCTTGGCAAAATCAGCGGCAATCACCTATGTGTATTTGCCGTTTCATCTAACCTCAATAATTCCTCCTACAGTGTCCCCATTCCATTTATACAGTCCCCATACAGCGTTAAGAAGATCCGCGTAAATCTGGATTTAAATTTCATTTACTTGTTTTAGGTGTACTAGTTCTCCTCCATGTATGCTTATTTGTCATTGGTGAAATGTGTTGTGCCGTCTAAGAACACGAAGGAATAAGAAACCAAGTTTAGCTTTGGCAAAGGACAGTGTTTAAAAAAGCGCTCGCTTCATCGCTTTAAGCGAGAAGCGAGGCGAAGCGTGAAAGGCAGCGCTTCAGCTTGCTGAAGCGACTCAGGTAGGTAAAAGCGACCGCTTCTCTGTAAAAAGCGAGAAGCGGGGAAAGCGAAGCGAAGAGAAGAAGCGTCCGCTTCTCTATATTAAAATACCCAACCCTATTTTATTAAAAACAAGTTTTTTGGATTAAACACTGATCTTCAACAACAGCGACTAGTATTCTTCAACTTCCAACAGCAGCGACTTCTTCTTCATCACTTCTGATTTCTGAAAGAATCTCAAATCATCAACTAGGGTTGTTCTTCTTCTTCTTCAACTTCAAGTTCAAGACTTCACCAGGTATGTTCTGAACTTCTGATTTCCATTCTTCTTCTTCTTCTTCTTCTTCTTATTCTTTTTCTTTCTAAACGTCCAAAAAGCAGCGAAATGCTGGCGAATTTTTTCCAGAATTTTACTGCCCAATTTTTCCAGAATTTTACTGCCCCCAGAATTTTACTGCCCAATTTTTCCAGTTATTAACAAAGAATTCCTATGATTTTTTATATCCTTTATAGTTTATTCTTAGTTCTTATTGCCTTTCTTATGTGTTATGTAGTTGTTCTTTTAATGGCGCCAAAAGAAGATAGGAAAGATCCGGCTTGGGCTTACTCTGAAAGAGTTTGCGAGACCAACAAGATGGCAATTAGATGTCTTTTTTGTGACAAGATTTCAAATGGAGGAATCTATCGTCAAAAAGCGCATCTAATCGGCGGTGATCCAAATGTCGCATCTTGTCCTAAAGTTCCGTCGCATGTGAAGGAAGATTTGAAAGCATTCCTTCATAAAAAGAGAGAGTTAAAGACTCAACTGATTCATGAACAAGAACTGTATAATCTTGATGACGATGATGAAACAGAAGAAGGTGACGATGCTTCGTCGCTTCCACCAAAATCACAAAAGCGGGGAA
>AWOL01S0179732.1:21834-40436 GCA_000715115.1 Nicotiana otophora
TAATGAATGGCTAACTGGAGTCCCGGAAGATCATGCAGATGAAGAAGTATTTGAGAAAACTTCTGATTTCACTTGGGGTGATGTTGCGGAAGCGCGTGGAATTGGGGAGAGGATTTATGGTTTGAGGGGGAGTACCTCAACTTCAAGTTCACAGAGGAAGGGAAAAGAGGCAGCTACTTTGTCCCTAGTTGATGAAGAAGAAGAAGTTGAAGAAGATGACGAGCAATATAATAATGATAGTGGAATACAAGAATTTGACAATCTTGTAGAAGAATAGGATGCTCATTTTGTGCTTTGATTGATGCTACTATTTAGTTTTTACATTGAAGAATTGAACATTTGCTTACAATTACATGTGTTGTCTATGCAATATATATATATATATATATATATATATATTTTTTTTTAAATTTCGCTTCTCGCTTCTCGCTTTAAGCCAAATGAGGTTTGTCGCTTTTTCTCGCTTCACGCTCTTCACAACACTGGCAAAGGAACACCCTGCTTAATCAGCGGAATGCTATAAATTGATTCAAACTTCCAAAGCTAAACTTGGCTTCTTGAACCAAGTAATCCATGATCAGGCTAGTAAGAATAGAATTCTTGTTCAAGCTAGAACTCATAAGAATACTTGTAATGATGGAAAGAATACAAATAGCTATAGAACAGGAATTTACAATAGAATAAAACATACCATTAGCACAACCAGAAGTAAACACTGCAGCGACCTGACTCAGATATCTGTCACACAAAGAGTCATCACTAGCATTAACATCAGCTTCCACCATTTGATGGCGCTCATAGTGATCCCCCTTTAAGAGGATGCAACTAGCCTTCACCAAAACAAGGGTGCAACTTAGAATTGAATTTTCCAACTGTAAGTCTTAAAACTAATAAATAGAAAATAGATCGTGATGTCTTCCCTGTAAATTAATAGTGCTTAAATCATGCTAAGCATAACTAGGGAACCAACAAGATTCTGGAGTGCATACTCTACTGAAAATAATGTCTAAACTAGGGTAATGCATGTGAACTCTCCAGCTGAAGTGCTTTAACAATACACACAAAATAAAATCTGAAGTGCCTAAAGATGTCCGGAGATACTACTTCAGCAGCAGTAAGAAAGTAAAAACAAAAAGAGAATGGAAGGTCTACACCTAACTGATATGCAGTCAAAAAGAAGAAGCTTAGAGAGTTGTACAGTGAGCTTGCGGAGTTGTAACTAGCCGTTAGGATTAGTTAAAAGACGGGAGTTTATAGTTTTGAGGGTGTGACACTTTAGTCTCTCTTATAGTTTATTTAATACTTTTGTGTGTTTACAATTGGACCCATGTAATTAGCCTTTAGCATTACTTTTGGTCCTATAGAGTTGGTTAGCTAGTTTTGTCTTTTAGTGAGAGTGGAGTATATATTCCTGTACCTTTTGGTCATCAATCAAAGAATTATTTTTTTGATAAGAGGGAAACCCGCAGCCGCTACACTTGGTGCGCGCTGGGTAAACCTCCCCTTGTGTAATAGCCTGCAAACCACACAAGGGAGGTAAACCGCACTAGGCAAGCCATGTGCGACAGGCTCAACCCAGAAGGCATTGAGGGGGATTCGATCCCAGGTCATCCGTATGGATGACTGCCCTCCAAACCAACAGGGCAATTACACAGGTCATCCGTATCAAAGAATTATTCTCTTACCCTAATTTTATTCCTTTTTAGCTTAGTTTTCTATTCCTTCTTTTACTGTTCCATTGACGGCTGCAACAGTGGTATCAGAGCACGACCTCGGCTCTGTGGATTAATGGCGGAATTGAATGAAGTAATGAAAATGTTACACCAAATTTCTACAGAGATGACAGGGTTTACAGTTAGGCAAGATCAGCTTGAAGCTGGCCATGAACAATCTTGCAGAAATCAGGAGGAAGCCTTGAATGAAATCAGAGAAGTGTTGAACGAGGTCATCCATGGCGGAAAGAGACCTGAGAGAGACAAGGACCTCAACCATAGTGGAGAGGAGCTGTATTCGCCAAGTGATAAACCACTCGACCTAGGTAAGGTAGCTACTCCTTCTGTTGGTGTTAACAGCTCAATTCCTCTAGGAACAAGTAATAACACTGTTCCATTGACTGTGAGCAACCAAATTCCTAACTCTCAGTTACCTCCACCTGTTATTCCTGTTAATTTCAACCCTCTCCCACTTCCTGTGAACACCATCTCTCAACCCCAAGCTCCTATGACACTAGGCCGAGCTGCCATAACTCAGTTCAACCAGCTCCAAACTCAACCAACGCAGCAAAGCTTCTCTCCCCAACCTAGATTTACCACTGTCCAACCCCAACCATTTCTTACTCCTCAAGGTGCCAATAGACCCTACTACTCTGCCCAGAACATGCCAATGTCATATGGCCCTTACCCACCAACATATTACCCACAACCTACACACATTTCACCATCCCTGTACCACCAAACACCCTATATCCAGACACCTCTTCAGCCTACCCCTGCACATATACCCTTACCAAAACAATCCCATGTATACAAACCAGCCAAACACACAAAATGTAGCCTATCCTAACCTGCCTTTTACTAAGAACACCAAGGTTGAATTCCCTAAGTTTGATGGTGAAGATTTGAGAACTTGGTTGTATAAGGTGGAGCAATTCTTTGCTGAAGAGGAAGTCACCATCCAACAGAAAATGAAACTAGTATCTCTTCACTTTGAAGGTGATGCCCTTCAGTGGCACTTGGGATATATGAGGAGCAGGGGACAATCACCTCTTCCTACTTGGGAGGAGTATATCTGGGCCTTGTGTGATACTTTTGGGACTGAATACACTGATCCAATGACTGAGATCATGAACATCAAACACACAGGGACAGTGAAGGATTACCAAAGAGCTTTTATCAATGTTATGACTAGGCTCAACATATCTGTAGAACATGCTATCAGCATATTCTTAAACAACCTCAAGCCAGAACTTAGCCATGCTGTGAGAATTGGGAATCATTACATTGCCCCAGGCTTTCTACTTAGCTAGGCTACATGAATCCAGCTTTGCAGCTCAGAGTAAGGCTATGAAAATGGGCAACTCTGTGTCATCTGTGAATAGAGGGAACATGAGTCATGGTCAGAACAATTGGCCCAGGAGCAACTTGAATGCACTCAAGAAACCAATCACAGCTAAATTTGATAACAATAGAAAAAGGAGGTTGAGTCCAACAGAAATGGATGAGAAGAGGGCTCAAGGATTGTGTTTCTTTTGTGATGAGAAGTTTGTGCCTGGTCACAAATGCCAGGCTAAGAGACAATTGTTTTCCCTAGAACTGGAAGCAGGTGAGGTACCAATAGAGGAGGAGGAAGAGATCCAAATAGAAGAAGAAGGAGAAGAGATAGCTAAGGAACTCCCTGAGAACTGTGCTATTTCCCTACAGGCTTTAAATGGAACCTTAGGTTATCAAACCTTGAGGTTGAGAGGGTTCACAGAGCAAAGACCCCAGGAAATCTTCATTGATTGTGGCTCTACACACAACTTCATAGATGAAGGAACAACAAAAAGGTTGGGGTGCCAAATAAGCAAGACTAAACCTCAGCTGGTACAAGTTGCTGATGGTAGGGAAGTGCCCACAGATAGTATATGTAAGGGGTTTCAATGGTTAATGCAAGGGGCTGTGTTCCAGGATGACTTTCTGGTATTTCCAATTGGCAAAAGTGATATAGTATTGGGAATACAATGGCTCTACCCCTTAGAGGATATTAAGTTCAATTTTAGGAAGCTCATGATTGAATTTGAGTATGAAGGGCAGCTGCTCACTTTGCAAGGGATTCAGCCTAAATTCAAAACAGTCCAAGCAAAAGCAATGAACAAAATGGCCATCGAAGGATCCCAGTTCTTCATGGTCAAGGTAAGAGAGGCAGAATGCAAGGAAGTGGAGGTGACAGAACTTGAAAAAGCTGAGGAATCTAGGGAACTCAAGCAGGTTCTTGATGAGTAAGCAGGGATATTTGGAGAACCTACACAGTTACCCCCCTCAAGAGAGGGGTTTGATCACCATATTCCCTTGATGGAGGGCAATTTACCAGTTAACTCAAGACCTTTATAGGTACTCAGCAGTCAACAAACGGTCTCAATATTTGACAATTAGACCCTTCATTGTTAAAACAGACCAAAGGGCCCTAAATTCCTTTTAGAACAGAAGCTTCACACTGGAACCCAGCCCAAATGGATCACTAAGTTGATGCAATATGACTTTGAAATTGAATATAAGAAAGGAAAGGAAAACAAGGCAGCAGATGCCTTATCTAGGATTCCACTGATCCAACTTGCTGCTATGACCTTATCTACTGTGAGGACTGATCTGCTAGAAATGATTATGCAAAGCTGGGAGCTAGATGAAGAACTGAAGGCAGTCGTTCAATCAATACAACAGGGAGAAGCTGATGCAAAGGGATACACTTTTATACATGGCCAACTCAGAAAGAAAGGAAAGATAGTAGTTGGACCTAATCTTCAACTTAGGAAGGATATCTTGCAATTGTGGCTTAGTTCAACAGTAGGAGGGCACTCAGGGATAGAGAACACCTACAGGAAGGTAGCTGCTCTTTTCTATTGGAAGAACATGAAGCAGGAAGTTCAAGAACTGGTCAAGGCATGTGATGTTTGCAGGGGCACAAGTACGACAATGCTCCTTATCCTGGGTTGCTGCAACCACTCAAAATACCAGTAGCAGCATGGAGTAGTATTAGCATGGATTTCATAGATGGCTTGCCTAAATCTAAAGAAAAACAGTGATTTGGGTGGTGGTGGATCGACTAACCAAATATGCTCATTTCATAGCCCTTTCCCATCCTTATTCTGCCAATGATGTTGCAAAACTTTTTATGGAAAACATATACAAGTTACATGGAGTACCTGAGGATATCATTAGTGACAGGGATCCAATCTTTACCAGTAAAGTTTGGCAAGAATTGTTCTCTATGATGGGAGTAACACTCAATACCTCTACTGCCTATCACCCTCAAACAGATGGACAGACAGAGGTAGTGAACAGGTGCCTAGAGACCTACCTAAGGTGCTTCTGCTCAGACTCACAATCATGGTCCCAATTCTTAGCCTCTGCAGAGTGGTGGTACAATACAACCTTCCACACTTCTATACAGAGCACACCATATGAAGCTCTGTATGGACAACCACCCCGCTACATTTACCCTACATGGCTGGAGATTCTCAAGTAGAGGAAGTGGACAGAAGCCTATTGACTAGAGAATTCAAGACACAATTGCTGAAGTATCACCTCAAAAGAGCCCAACAGAGTATGGAAGAACAAGCCAACAAACATAGATCCGACAGACAATTCAAGGAGGGAGATTGGGTTTACCTCAAAATCCAACCATACAGGCAACTATCCATGTCAGGCAGGCACTTTACTAAGTTATCAGCAAGGTACTATGGCCCTTACCAGGTGTTACAGAAGATAGGACCAGTGGCATACAAGTTGTCCCTTCCTGCCCAGCTCTTGTTGCACCCAACCTTTCATGTTTCCCAGCTTAAGATCTGTCATGAGTTACCCCCTACTATAACACACCCTCCTGTCATCGAGTTGTCTAGCCCTTATTGCCCACAACCAGAGAAAATAATGGATAGAAGACTGATTCAAAAGGGAAACAAGGCAGTGGCACATGTGTTGGTTAAATGGAAGGAGTTACCATCAGAATTGGCAACATGGGAGGACTATTCAGCTCTAAAGATACGCTTTCCATCTTTCCTTCCTTGAGGACAAGGAAGATTTCAACAGGGGAGAACTGATATGCAGTCAAAAAGAAGAAGCTTAGAGAGTTGTACAGTGAGCTTGCGGAGTTGTAACTAGCCGTTAGGATTAGTTAAAAGACGGGAGTTTATAGTTTTGAGGGTGTGACACTTTAGTCCTTCTTATAGTTTATTTAATACTTTTGTGTGTTTACAATTGGACCCATGTAATTAGCCTTTAGCATTACTTTTGGTCCTATAGAGTTGGTTAGCTAGTTTTGTCTTTTAGTGAGAGTGGAGTATATATTCCTGTACCTCTGCAGATTTGGTCATCAATCAAAGAATTATTCTCTTACCCTAATTTTATTCCTTTTTAGCTTAGTTTTCTATTCCTTCTTTTACTGTTCCATTGATGGCTGCAACTCTGCCAAAAACTCTATGCCAGGTCAAGAGAGTCGATTAAACTGCACAAGCTTTTCAAACCAGTCTGCACTCTCTTGTTTTAGAAGAGAGCTAGGAGTCTGGTCAGGTCTTGATCCTAAATCATGGGTTCCATATGGTACGCAAGTTTCTCCTTTTTAATGAAATTCTAAATGATACTCAAGTAAAAAGACCATTTATAAAGTTTGCTTGTTGGAGGTGACGGCAAGGCGGGGCAGGTCTTCCCCTGCTAATTTTTTTCTAATATAATTGGGAACACAACAACAACAACAACAAACCCAGTTTGATCTCATAAATGGGATCTGGGGAGGGTAGTGTGTACGCATACCTTACCCCTACCTCATAGAGATAGAGAGGTTGTTTCCGATAGACCCTTGGCTCAAGGAACAGACCTACATCAATCTATTAATATAAAAAAAACTTATAGAAAGAATAAATTCTACCCCCTAAACAAAACTCCCTGAAAGACTATATTGTGGACGCTATGTTGTTGTCCTTGTTACGAGAAGAAAACGTCAATTTATAGAAGTACAAAATTTCTCCTCCAAGAAAACGATAAGGCATATGAAAGAGATTTAACCCTTTTAGGAGTCTTTTTCCTCTCCTTCAAGAAAGAGAGTCCTAATAGAATAGAAATTCAGGGCAAAATCTTAACAATTAGATCTCCTGGTAGTGCTTCAGATAACTTTACTTCACTAATCTTTCAATTTCGGTTTTTCCATTTCCCCCTATCTCTACTTCTTATGAAGCTTCAGCCCATAGAATTCGTAATGTTTGAGACAATGGAATGTGCGTACTATAAGATAGGTTGTTAATCCAATGGAGAGAAGTGATAAAGAGATAAATAGAAGAAAGCTCAAAAATGCAGCAGGAAAATACCTTGCATCCGCAAGAGAACTGAACATATATCGGAGTAAAATTTTCGCATCCCCCATTTAACACGAATAAAATATTAAATGTGAGCAATAAAATATCTGATAACCTAAGAGTCATGAAAGATCAGGGCTTGTGAAAACGGATTAGGGGACAAACAAGAAGAAGTGCAACAAAACCTGCAATGCCCCAAAGACACCTAGGTTTTCCAGAGAAAAAATTAGATGTCCATGCAGTCTCTTGAGCATCTTTTTTGTGTTCCTGAGAGTGCTATGATCAGCTGCTTTCTTGTGAAGCACCATCACACACTGTCAAATCATGAAAACACCAGGGAGTATTTAGTCGAAGACTAATTAGAAAATAGCCATCTCAATTACTGACCAGATAATACCTGGCTTTTAATCTCTTCAAGCTTCTGAAAGTAAGCTTTAGTTAGGCACGCGGTGCCAGGACCATAGTAGTATACATTCACCTTAGGTGATGCAACAAACTGTTCCAGTTCATCCTTGTCTTCAACAGAATACACCTGTGATCATACATAGACAGAAATTAAATATAGAAATGTTAATGTTCCTATTTCCCTCTACGCTTCTACAACAGTATGGGTATGAACCAAGGTTAGCAGTCCAGCTCAGCCCAGACAGGTAAAATGCCGCCAAGCTAGTCATTTGTTACCTAACAATGAAACACCCACAGCAAGAGACCCAGGATACAAAATGATATCTAGGAAATTGGAGTCGCAATCTTATGACAGTTCTTAACAACTCCAAGAACTAATAAACCAAATGACAGAAACCCATCCTTCACAAGTAACTGTTTTTGGACTTTATTGTTCCCATAATAATGATGTGAGGAAACTGTAATCTTTTATAGTCATCCTTTTTTTTTTTCTTTTTTTCTTTAGAAAAATAATTTATTGATGATGGAAAAAAAAGGCTTATGTGTACAATAGTAGCACCTTAGAGCGAAGTAAGGTCTCAAGGCCTTCAACAGTAGCACCTGCAATAGTAAGAAGACAACATAATATCTGAGAGTTGAGGAGCATCCAAAAACAAATGTAGCTTAAAGGAAAGATACATCAGTTTCGCCTGGCAGAATGATTAGTATTGAAAGCAAAGATAAGATAGCAAGAACTATCAATCTGTCACAGCAATTGACCAATGCATGTCATGGCAAGCAGATTTCTTTCCAAAAAGGCACAGACCCCAGAGATCAGATGAGTTTTTTAATACAACTACAATAGACCCAGTGTAATCCCACAAGTGGGTCTGGGGACGGTAGTATGTACGCAGACCTTACCCTTACCTTCAAGAAGGCAGAGAGGTTGTTCAGATTAGTTTTTTTTATAAGTCCAAAAATCAGATAACTTGAAGGCATTTTCAGATTTATTTTCTGATAATACTCCTGTAACTTCTGTTGGTCCAATTTCTAAATAGAATTCATACAGGTCATGACTTTCTCTAGAAGAATCAACTACCTAACGAAGATACATATATTGTCATGCATAAGGAGGTAAAATTCCACATATGCAGATGAGAGACACTTGAAGAAAAAGGAGGTAAAAAGGGTGCGCAGGGACATTTTCCCAGTCATACAAGGCTATATTAGACAGCCAATGATGTTTGATCATTAACATAGACAAAGAAATATCATAACAACAATTCCTCTGCTTCTCCAGTCAGTTTTCAATCAGTTTGACCAATTTTACATGGATAGGAGACGGGGATAAATTCATCATTTCGAAGTAATAATTAAAGATTTACAGATCTCACAAGATGGAAAAACTTTTTCGTTTGTAACAAGTAAGAAGTTGTCCAGAGAATTGACCCCTGGAAACCCAAGAAAGAGACACAAATTATCAAGTAACCTCAAGTGTCAGTTCCATGTCAATCCCATGTGACATTATATCATTCTGCCGAAAATTACTGTGTTGAATCTCATAACAGTTACATTCCATGACAATCCCTAAGCATCTTACAAGCACTGTGAAGTACTATTTGTCAATTTTCCCTAGATTAATAAATATATTTACATTATAAAAAACGTGAAGGGTTGTGAGGCTGGACCAGGTACGAAGAATGAATCTATATCTGTGCACGGAAATTGCTGGCACTAGCTAGCGCCTTCCTTATACTAATATAAAACGTTGGGCCTCTTCCCCTTATTTATTAATATTAGGCAAGTTGCTCGAAAATTGTCAAGTTTAAAACACGAAGGTAACATATGAAATTACTGATGAGCTATCTGATTGGATCCAGCTAGTTGGAGAAAGTTACAACATATTGTCACCGGGTGAATCCATCCCAAAAAAGCAACAATACGCATGAAGAGTACAGCACAATATATTACCTTTTCCTGATATTGGAGATGCAGTCATGCCAAATATACGGGGCAGTTTTACTACATCAGGTTTGTAAAATATCTGTTAAAAATAATATACATGAATAAGAAGGCTACTACATAAAAAACAAAGCATGTTTCCCAGCGTATAACACCAGCTCAGCTAATTACCTTCATAATCTCAGCATAAGGATGATCACTCTCAACTTGTGCATAGTGGCACTCATCAAAGATCAGAAGAGCAATAAATTCAATCCTGATATAGCAGTGGGAAAGATTATGTAATAGTATTTGAGGGGTCATAACAAGGACCTGAACAAACAAAGTGCAAATTTGTTGGTCAAAACATTCACATAGTGTCAACAAAAAAATAATTTACAGTATAACAGTCAGTCATCACCAATATCCACACTCATGCACAGTCCAAAAAAGGGCCTAAGATGAGAAGACCACAGTATATAACACATAACATGGTTCAGTCAATCTACTACATATAGTTAACAGAAACCATGTTGATTCCTTTTTTTATTCTTAGTGACTACAACAACAACAACAACAACAACCCAGTATAATCCCACTAGTGGGGTATGGGGAGGGTAGTGTGTACGCAGACCTTACCCCTACCCTGGGGTAGAGAGGCTGTTTCCAAATGACCCTCGGCATCCTTCCCTCCAAGAACTCCCCACCTTGCTCTTGGGGTGACTCGAACTCACAACCTCTTGGTTGGAAGTGGAGGGTGCTTACCATCAGAGCAACCCACCTTGTCTTAGTGACTATAAAGGATAATTTAAATTAATAAAACAAAACAAGCAAGTGTTGACGTCAACATTTACGAAAGAGAGAAAAAAAAACTGTAGGTCCCTACCAAAAAGTGAAAGGATCCAACAAACTCCATCAAACCATCTATGTCATGTATAGATGTACAATGACACTAAGCTAAGTGCTGTAAACAAAAAAAAATCCAAAATGTGTAGACTTTCTATTTCTTTCAAAGTATCCGTGACACCCTCGAAATAACCCATGTAACACAGGAATTCCAACCCGTACTTGTGGCTCTTCTCAGAATCTCCCTTTCTCAAGCACATAAGCATCATCCACTATCTTCAAAAAGGCTCAGAAAATTATGTAAGATTTCAATTGTAATTGGACAAGATAAGAATTCATTAATTTAGTTGAAATCAGTAATTCAGGTTATTTTTATCCCTAACATCAGTTATTCAAGTTTCAAAGAATATTTGCATTAAAATCTGTAATTGGAAGTTTGCATACCAAGAATGCCCAAGGTTCTGTCTCAGACAAATAACATTCAGGAGACGATGCCCATCACTAACAAAAAAAGGTCATGCAGACTTACCTCATACTGTTCCATTTCTTTTTCCCAGTCTTCGTGGCTCTTCAAATGCTTGGATTTCCCGCAGTATGTCCCAACTTTGAAGTCGACAGAGTCTTCTATGACCTTGGCTTGCTATTCCAATTTCAAAAGCACATGAAAAAGAAAATAACTTTTATGCCCATGCTTTATCAAGTTTCAGACACACTTTTTAATTCCCCACCCTGCCCCAAGTTGTAAGAGTACACTCAGAAAACAGAATGGGTTTAATAGGAGTAATAAGATTCTAACGAAGAGAAAATTAGTTAAACATAACAAATGACATTCTGAATTGAAGAGCGCTTTCTTGTTCTCTACGAGATGTAAGACTATAGGCCTTTTCATGCTAATCATTGACCAATTTTCAGCAAAATCGAAAAACTCTATATACTTAATTATTTTGTCTAGACTGAAACAATTAGTCTTCGATTATTTAATAAAATTTCTTTCGTCATATATGCGAAGAATATTGCTTACATACTAGCCACAAAATCAATAAAAATTTCGATGGACAAATACGACAAGTAAAGAGATAAGTTGAAAACTCATTAATATGATGAATACAAAGCTGGAACAGCCACTGGACAAAAGGAGCGATGCCATCAGAACAGTAGCCGCAAAGATATGTGGTGCCTTTGAAGCAGCAGAAAGCGCAACGGCATCAAAGTGGTCACCCAAAAGAAGGGCTTTGATTGGGCCGGTGACATAAGAGAATAAAATTGTCACTTCTATTTTAGTGTCCCCATGAATCAACAAAATTATTGCTTTATCAAAAAAGAGACTCAATTGAAAGGAGAAAAGACAAAAAGGGAATTGTGTAAAATAGCTGGCGGAAACATGCTTAAAGCTCTCATATACCACCTCAATAGCAAGGAAGATATTTGATATTTCAGCCATCTGATTTCATGTAAATTAGTTTTCATCTTTGATATCATAAAATTTAAAAGTTTGAGCAAAAGCCAAAAAAAAATAAAAAATAAGGAAACCTGTTGCACCAACGCCACAGTGGGAGCAAGAAACACGCAAATGCTCTTCTGGGGTTTCCTTATCAGCTGTCCCATCTCATAGATAAGCAAGACGGCAATATGAGTTTTCCCACAGCCCGTTCCCAGATATACAACAACATTCTCCTCTAATGCTTTTTTACAAAGATCCATCTGATACCTGATAAGAAATAAAATCAGCAAAGTCTTGCTATAAAATCATCAAAGCACCTATCTCATTGTTTTTGCCATTACTTAAACATCATTATTCAGTAAAATAGAGTAGTTAAATTCTGCAAGCGTTTGATAATTATAAAGAACTTCAGCTGTTTGAAAGTTCAAAGGTTTTATTGTAACAACACCTTAGCAAAAAAAAGTTCTTTTTTTTATAAGAAAATGTAGAGATTTTATTAATGAGTAACAAGAAGAGAGAGTACAGAAGGAATGAGCTTTTCCTCCTAAATATTGAAGGAATATATCAGATCGTGAGAAATAATACACTGGAAAATATTATGTTATTGATGTCCCCTAACTATAATACAAGTACCCCTATTATAACAATATACAATACCTACGCTACTCCTATTCCATGTAAGACTACGCTTATTTACATAACAACTAACAAAATAGTGAAGCAAAATCAGTTACATCTTTCTTACACCACAAATAGAGAATATTTGAACACCTAGACTCTAAATGAGAAATGAATTCTTTTTTTCCGGGGAACCATTTCTCTCTAACCAGGTGTTCCAGAAAAATACAACTAGACACTGCATTCCAGTAGAATCTGCTTCCCATCACTAAAGTCTTATTATACCAGCTATTTAAGGCATGTATTGTGCTTCTGCATGACAATTTATTCTCAGAAATAAACATAGACCAAATCTGCTTGATGAAAATGCAATGGAACAGTAAGTGATCAACAGATTCAGCCTCCTTCACAAAATACTGCATATAGTAAAGCCCCTATTTTGTAGGTTTTCATGAGTGAGATAGGCACCATGATTTGCAGTCCAGGTGAAGAGGCAACCTGGGGCTGCGACAGTCATTCAAATTATCCTCCATGGCTAATTTACATGGCTTCCTCCAATTTTTAGCAAAAGAGTTTTGTTGATAAGAATGGACCTTGGGCCTAACTTAACCCCAAAAGCTAGCTTATGAGGTGAGAATTGCCCAATACCATATAAGGAGACCAAGACACCCATTACCCACCGATGTGGGACACAACTCAACACCCCCCCCCCCCCCCCAATACCCAGGCCTGTAACTAGAGCGTGGTCAATATAAATGGGGGCCCAACATCGGTACAATAAATTAGGATGGGCCTAGCTTTGATACCATGATAAGAATGGACCTTGGGCCTAACCCAGCCCCAAAAACTAGCTTATGAGGTGAGGATTGGCTAAGACTATATAAGGAGACCAAGACACCCATTACCCACTGATGTAGGACACAACTCAACAGTAGCATGCCCTGACAGAAAATGTCTTGCCCTTCCAGAGTACAGAATTTGCTATATGTTCATCAATCCTTACAGTTTCAAACTTTAAATTAGTTCCTTTACATGCTCAAACTCCCAATCATTGAGATTTCTTCTCAATATTATTTTTTATAAGGTAGATTTTTTCTCAATATAATATCAATAAACCAGAAGAATAGCAGTCAACAATAGTGCAATTCTTGTGGGTAATTACATATGGTCAGGTAATTGCTCACGTAGAGGAGTATCACCAAAGCACTTCTCGGCCACATTTTAACTCTCTTGCTATTTCTAACTTTTTACTAAACATTATCAAAGAATCATCCCATAGCTTTCTAGTATATTTCCACATAGAAACTCCATATACACCATTTGCACTATCAGTGCACCACTCTTCGGTCTTCCTATATTTAACAATAACAAGATTCTTCCACAAATCATTTTTGTCATCATTGAACCTCCGGTGCCATTTCATCAGCAGGCTTTTGTTTTGAAGTTCTAAAATCTTTGAGTCCAAGTCTCCAAATTTCTTATCCCAGCAAACTGTACCCAACTTGATCAAATGAATTCTCCGTTGTCTTGACATCCTTCCCACAAGAAATTGCTTCTCAACATGTCCAAATTGCCTTTCCACTTTTGAGGCATGGGAAATAAACACATATATGAGTAGGAATCTCATCCAACACGTTATTTATTAATGTTAATCACCCTCCAAAGGATATATATAAATTCTTCCAGGGTGCCAATTTCTTTTCACATTTTCAATCACATTTGTCATATATTAACATCCGTTCCTTTAGCACCCAAGGGTATACCCCAAATATGCGGTAGGAAAGCATCCAATTTTGTAGCCAAAGACATCTGCTAGCATGTGTATAACATGGTCAACATTGACAGATATAGCTTGTGCATTACATGTAACCCAGCTCCTAGTCAAAAATATGTAACCCAGCTATAGCTTCAAAGGTTAGATGTGGCAAATGACTGCCTACCGATAATCGCCAAAATAAACTCTTGAAGTGGTCACATTAAGAAATATCTCTGACTTGGGAAATGTGCCTACTTTTTCCTTCACCTTCCGGCACCCTTCCGGTGGAATTTCACTCCTTTTCCGGTGAATTTCCTCCTTCGCATAACATGGGGGAAAAGCTTTTCTTTATTTCAGGTGACAAGTCCTATGAGCTTATCGACATCAGTGAAGACAATGAAAGGTGGTTCTTATGGATCGAAAGGGGCAGTAGATTTACAAGTAAAATTAAGATTGATGAGGACAACATCAGATGGGTATGTGAGCAAATGTACCAAGCTTCACGGGGCGCCGGGAATCTTTACAAAAGGTGGGGGAGAAAGATACAAGCCTATTTATACAGGGGGTATCAAAATTACAATATCTATGGCAGATTCATCAGAATTGAAACTTGGGTTGGAGACAGGAAATTTGCAATCATAATACCAGAAAACGACTACAACAGGGGGTGGGGAGATATAGCAGGAAGAATATTACAATTTTTGGGGAAGCCTGCCAACTACAAGTTCAAAAAGTTTGCAGATGTGCAAAAGAGATCCTTTCTAGTGGCTGCAAAGATTCACCACACAAGTCAACGAGCAAGAAGATGTAGTGGCTGCTACTGGAGATGTTGCTGCTGCCGATGAAAGCTCCCAGTTTCTATCCAAGTGCCTGATTGGTTGCTTCAACGACCCTTTCAATCAAAGCCCCAAAGCTGAAGTCATCCAAAAATGGTTTATCACAAGGTGGAAAGTAACAGCAGGTCTCATGGTCACTCCGATGGCCCATAATTTGTTCCTCTTCGAACTACCATCGAGACAGGAAGCAGCTAGGGTAAAAGCAGGGGATTGGTTCTGGAATGGTAGACACTTACTCTTGAGTGGTGGTTGCCGGAATCTGGGTCATCTTCAACCAAAGGTGTAATGGGACAGAAGTGGATCAAAGCCTTTGGAATCCCTCTGCATGGCTGGACATCAAAAACCTTCAGTTTCATAAGAGATAAGTTCGGAGGATTCATAGGCACCGATGAGGACATGAAAAACAGGGCACATATGTTCTGGGCCAGAATCTGTGTAAAAGAAAAAGAGATGAGTTACCCAGGGATCGTCTAGTTAAAAATAGGCAACTTGAGCTACAAGATTTCAGTTTTGGAGGACGTACTCACAAAATCTACAATTTTCGGCGAGGTTTCAGTCGCCGTCAGAGTAGAGAAGGCGGCAGTCTCTGATAAGCCCTAATCGAGTCAAGCGAAGGAACCAACGAACAACCCAGTGGTCTTTAACCAAAATAGACCCATCATCTTTAATTCAAAAGAGGCTGACGTGGCTGCCTCAAACTCGGGGCATACGTACAGGATGCCAGTTGGAGGCACATTAAATCAAACGGTGGGGTCAAAGAGAGGACTCAAAAATTGGGCCTCTTAGTGGACCGTGAATATTACAAAAAGGGCCTAAAAGGCAAGCATGCACAGAGGGGAAAATTAACAAAGCAAAAACAAATCTGGAGAGCAACTGGCCTAAAATTGACCCATGTGTTTTGAATCCCAACCCCTACATCTCTGTAAATTATTTTGACCCACTAATGATAGAACTAGAAGCCTCCTTCTCAGAAGGGCCCAGTGTTAAACCTTCTTCAATGACGCACTGCGACTCAGAGGCAGATGATGAAGGAGAAAAGGTTCTGCAAAATATTTGCAGGAAAATGCCACAACCAACTGAAGCTGTAGACAGTTCAGATGTCGAGCTCTCTTCTTGCGACACACTTGCTCTCCCATGGTATGAACAAGGCTCTTCAAACATGCAAGTAATCGATACCCCAAATATCTACAAGCATACAAGATGGACAAAGGTTGTGATGTTAAAGGCATGCAAGGCTTTTGGGGTTAACGTAGAAGGGTTTGAGCATGAGATTATGGGCATCATCCTCCGGATGGATCAAAAGAGGCAAATGCAGTTGCAGAAACAAAAGTCACCTTCCGGATAAAAAAAAAAGGGTAAGAAGAAGCAAGAAACAGAACTGGAAAGACTAAAATGGGGCCTAAATTACGAGGGTAAAAGGAAAGGGGATATGGACATGTTTTACAAAGCTTTTTCTGGATGAATGTTAAAATATTAAGCTGGAACGTGCGGGGATTGAATGACGCAGATAAAAGGACTACAACTTCATCACTGATTAAGAAGTGGAAGCCAGATATTGTTTGTTTACAAGAAACAAAAATAGAAGAATTCCCAGCATCATGGATCAGACAAATATGGGGCAATCGTTGGGTAGAGTGGGCAGAGTTGAAATCTGTAGGAAACAGTGGAGGTATTATCATCTTATGGGACAAAAGGCAATGGGCAAACAGGGATACTCATCAAGGTTAGTACACTCTTTCATGCATGTTAGAAAGCTTGCATGAACAGTTCAGATGGTGTTTTACAGGAGTGTACGGGCCATACACAAATCCTGAAAGAGAGGAACTATGGTTAGAACTTGCAGCAATCAGATCTCTCTGAAATGAGCAATAGGTTATAGGGGGTGATTTCAATGTTTGTAGGTATGAAAATGAAAGATACAATTGTGTTAGAAGGTCCAGGGCCATGGTGTCCTTCTCAGACATCATCCAAGACCTAGGAATTATAGACTTGCCTCTACAAGGAGCTTATTATACCTGGTTCAGAGGTGAAGACTCATTGCAAGTTTCGAGAATAGACAGGTTCTTAATTTCCCCTGAATGGTGCGACAGTTTCAAAGCTATCAAGCAGCTAGCCCTCCCAAGAGTGATCTCTGATCATAGGCCCCTACTCCTTGAGTGTGGTGACTGGGAAGCCACCCTCCTTTTTTTATTGATAAGGTAAATTGTATTAATCAAAAGGGAGTGAACTCACGTATACACGAAGTATACCAAAGACGTAGAGAATTTACATCAGAACATGATTCTCTACAAAAGACGCCCAATCTTCTATACAAGTATGGGCTAAATGAGTGCACAAAAAAGCGACCAAAGATAAAAGACTATTCATAAGATGTGAAAAAGGAGATTCAATCTCCTCAAAAGCTTTCCTATTTCTCTCCCCCCATACTACCCACATGAGAGCTAACGGGGCGAACTATCACGCCTTTTGCTTTCTTCTTCTACAAAAACCGCCCCAACTATATAACATTTCCTTTACAGTGCTAGGCATCATCCATTGAACACCAAAAAGATTCAGGATTGCCCTCCACAAAGCAGAGGACACAGGACAATGCAACATAAGGTGATCAACTTCTTCCGCTGAGATTTTACACATGTAGCACCAACTAACAAGTGTAATTCCTCTCTTTCAGAGATTTTCAGCAGTCAAGATCACTCTCCTTGCCGCTAGTTATGCAAAAAAGCACACCTTCGTGGGCGCCCAAGGAATCCAGATCGAGGAGTATGGAAAAGTGGTCTCCTCTCTCACCAACATACTCTGGTAAAAGGACTTTACGGTGAACAAACCATCGCCACGCAAGCCCCATCTCCAAGAGTCGCAGGATGGCTGGAGCCTGTCTTGCCCGTATAGCAGTGCCAACAAAACTTGGAGCTCCGCAATCTCCCAATGTTGCATGTTCCTTCTGAATGAGAGGTCCCATACTACCCCCCTTCATACTCCTTGCGAATCTGTTGGACAATCAGTTCTTCTGGTTTGAAACTCTGAAGACGTGGGGGAAGGAGACCCTCAGAGTATCCTCTCCACACCACCTATGATTTTAAAAGCTGATTCTCCTTCCATCTCGCACCCTGTAAGTGATGTTGCCGCTGAATGCTTCCCAATTTTTCATGATGCTCCTCCACAAGCCACACCCGAAAGGCGTTGTGATCGCCTTGGTCCTCCAACCCCCTCCCGTTGAATCGTACTTTTCTACTATGACCTCACTCCATAGAGCATGCTCTTCTACCTCGAATCTCCACAGCCACTTTCCCATTAAAGCTCTGTTAAATACCCTAAGATCTTTCACTCCAAGTCAACTCCACTTCTTTGGGGAAGTGACTGTCTGCCAATTCAATAGATGAAACTTTCTAGTTCCACCGCCGCATCCCATAGAAAGTTCCTTTGAAGTCGCTCCAATTTTTCTGTGATGCTCACCGGTGCTTGCAACAGGGATAAGTAATAGGTGGGCATACTCGATAAAGTGTTTTTGATAAGCACCTCCTTACCTCCTTTTGACAAATACCGTTTCTGCCACCCTGCTAATCTTTTTTCAACCCGCTCGATCACTGGATTCCAAACCGTAGTATCCTTATATGAAGCGCCCAAAGGGAGGCCCAGGTAAGTAATGGGAAGGGAGCCCACATTGCATCTGAGAACACAAGACAAGGCATCAATATTAGTAACCTCACTTACCGGGAAAATCTCACACTTGCCGATGTTGAT